>CANXYI011925596.1:0-14866 GCA_948208565.1 Hura crepitans | reverse complement strand
CATTTATCCATCTTCTTTTAATTATTTCAAAGATGGTTCCTTTTTAATTCTGACTATCAAATTTTATAAATTATCTTTAACCCCCAAAAATTCTAATTTCTATACCATAATTTCCTCGTAAAAAAATCCTCAAGCCATATGACCAAAATACTATAATATTGACTCAGCTATTAAAATTATAATATTACTACCAGATCTTCGATTCTAATTTTGAACCCTTTTTTAGGATTGTTTCCTTTACAAAATTATCCATAAAAACTTTTTTAAAATATTTACTTATTTTAAGTCTAATTAGGATTTTTAGGTCTCAAAATACCTTATTCATACCTTAGGACAACATTTATAAATCTTGAGTTTTTTTGAATGTTACACTTTATCTTAAGATGTTGTAATCAATTACATTATATGTGATATCAAATTTTTGTTGTTAAATGAATTTTAGTGTTTTGTAAAAAACAAGGTTTAATTCATTAAGCCTTTTTTAACTATGATGGATTAAAATTATTTTTCTCTTCAAATAGTTGGAATTCATCGAACAATAGTTGTCAAAACCTTTTGTATGCTTAAAATAAGGTGCGCTATGCTACTAGTTTGAAACAATGCACCATTTTGTGTTTTTGTATTCCTTGTTATTGCTTGAATAAAGCCCACCTAAGATAGTTATGGCTAGACTACATGTATAGGAAAAATAACATTGAAAGGTAACTTGTATGTGTTTGTCTATATTTCATCTCTTGCATACATGGTTCATGCAAATTAATTATTTTCATACACCATGTACTAACCTTTGTGGTTGATAGCCTTTAAGGAGCGACTATTGACTAACATTGGCATACATCTTTTTATGAGCCATAAGCTACTAAAGTCCCTTATTTCACCCTCAAAAGATCCTTTAATTTCTATCCCAAATCATAGCTGATGTCTAAGATGTCCCTACCTCTTCAAAGAAGGTGATGGAATTCCTTGATTACTTCAAAGTAGAGATAAAAATGGTGGTGCATGCAAAAAACCAATCTATAACTACTTAGCCTATAGTTAAAACACACGAGTTGATCTCTATACTTATTATCAATTCAAAGAATCTCTTATGACATTCAAATAGGAAATGGTAAAAGCCACCACTAGTAGTTTGGATGATGCTTCATTTAGCTTTAGTTTTTAAATGCCAAATATTCACAAAAACATGAGATGATAAAAGAGCATTGAAATAAAAATAAAGGATTTTTCTCTAGTAACCCAAAGCATAGACCCCCAAAAGGTGCCATGATTGAGGACAAACCCTTATCAAGGCATTTTAAGAACTTAATAAAAGAAAGGAAGTTAAAGCTATTATCTAGTAAGCCTACTCATACATAAGGATTTCTTAGACGTTACTCAAATTTATACTATGAGTATCACCAACATACGAGGCACCAAATTGATGAATGTTGAACTTTATAGACTTGCATGCAAGATCTTACCAACTCATTCATAAAAGCATATTGAACTTTATATCACCAGTTGGCTAATCCCAAGAAAGCTTTAGGCTTGTATTTTGGCTTTTTCCATGTCTTTGAAAAATGTTTTGTACCTATGAACAAACATAGAGCTTAATACTTTCCTTTTATCATTCCAATGAAATGTTCTGATCTTTATCTCCCTTGTATGATATTTTGCCATATGATATCATACATATTGATAATCATTGCATATGTGACTTTAATTCAATTATGACTAGTTTATTTAATCTTTGCATATGAAAGCATTTTGAACCACATTTTCTATAGCTCTTGATAAGTGAGAAGAGAGAGAAAAAAAGAGGTAATATATAAGTAAAAAGATAAAAAAAAAGGAGTTTATCCCATACTCAACTACTAAACTAAGGGAATTTTTTTTGAAGTGAGGATAAAATGTGGACTAAAAGGCTAAATGAAAAGACTAACAAATAGGTAATATTTATGGGGTTAAAATCTCAACCCAATTAGAATCTTACCAAATCTTAGCCCAAAAAAGGATCTTTAATTTAACATTTAAATTATTTCTTTTTAAACAAACACAAATACCTTTTTATTCCCATTGCCTAGGATCTTAAATTCTCATTACCCACCACATTTCATTCCATATCTTTATAGCTTAAATATTACAAATTCTTCATTTCGATAGTCATAAAAAAAAGCCTAAAAGATGTTAAAACTATTAAAATCTTGAGTGAGATTCACAGTTAACTAGGTTTTCAATGCAAGGAATTATAATCATACTCAAAGCTAATTTGAGTTGGTCAGCTAAATCCTTAAACACTCTTGTGCCCATAACAATTGAGCTTTATGTTAACCCTTTGACAAAAAAATGTCTTAAAATTATCCTCTTTATACTCTAAATGCCAATAATAAGAAGGTTAATCAAGAAACCCTTAATAGGTGGCCCTTTCCTATACAAAAGCACTATTTCATATAAGGGCTTAATTCCTTTGATAATCCCTTAAAAATGTTACGTGTTCGAGAATTCATTTGACTAAAATAAAACAAATCAAGAGCTAACATAAAAAATTTGATAATAAAGAAAATCTAGTGCTACCTAAAAAAGTGGAAAGTTTAAAGCAAAGTTTAAATTAGGAACTATTCAAGCATACACCAACTTAAGGCATGCCTAATCACATTAAGGCTACTTTTTTCTAAGAAAAATTTAATGTGAATAGGAAGTTTAGTAATTTCACTAAGTAATTGGAAAAACTGCTAAAAATAATCCTTGCTAAGATGAAAACCTCTTTAAAATGGCCTAAGAAAAAGTTAGAGGAATAGAGAGAAAATATCAACTGTGAAAACCTTTATGGCTAGTTGATAACATGAGCTTTACATACTGAGGTCTAAGATGGTTAAATGCTAAAATTAACTTAAGCAAGTTTAATTTCATTGAACATCTTTGTAATAATTATGTTAATGCACACATGTTGCCAAATGGCGAGCCACATCATGGCCAAGCCATTATTTTCATAAATAAAGCCTCCTTCAAAACCATGACCTTATTACTTCAATGAAAACCTCTTAAAATAAAGTCAACCTATAACAAACAAAAAACCAAAAAATAATCCATCATTCCTTCTGAATAGCCAACTTTTAGAATAATGGTGATATGGTTAATCCTTAATAAGAATAAGCTATGCTAGTAAAAGTGCAACATTCAAAGATCAGGTACGAATACATGAGCTCTTTCTCACTCTTGCAAGTGGCTTCATTTAAAAAAATAGCTTACTAGAAAACCTCATTTGAGGGGCTTATCAGACAAAAGTTAGGTAGGACACTAGTGTGAAAACCTCCTTTGCATGGTGCATTAAGTAAAAGGGTGAAAACTTTTGAGCTTTCTAGGCAAAAATTAAGGCAAAGGAAAAGACAAAAAAAAGATATGACAATTTGATAGTCTATATGGAAATAGGGGCATCACTTGTAAAAAAAATATGCCTTTTGATTCTCAATTGCCATAAACCTTATATGACCCTCGACATAAAAAATCGTTGTTCATCCACAAATAATATTGACACAGGCACTAAAAATAACGAATCCCAATCCTCTAATACTCATAAATACTCTTACTTTTAGTCCTAGTCAAGTAAATTAACATTTTTATAATGATGCTTCAGAATCACCTAAATTATACCTATTTGCCAGTAAAGTTAATCACTTGTCTTACATGTATAACACATAACATTCATACTTCTATAATTCCAGGGATATAGATAGTTTCATTTTGAAAATAGGTATATTTAATAAAACATTTAACTAGGTTAAGAGTAAGTATTTCATAGGCTTGTATATGCCTCATTGCAAGCACCTATTTTTTGCACTATAGCCTTTGTGAAAAGGAAGCATGATAAAATGTAAACATGATATCATCAATAGCCAAGAATTTTTTGAATGCTCATAAAATGATGGGGGTATTTGGTCTCTAAACCACTAAGTTGCAATCATTAGCACATGTATGTCGTGTAAACATATTTAATGTGTTATGATGAATATTGTACCTTATTTAATTATAGGTTATGCAGATCACAAAGTAGTAGGAGAATAAAGATCTAGTAGAGTTTAAAGTCATTAGAAGGAACTTAGATAAAATAATGACCTATTATACCAATGAGCTGAAGATATTGAAAAATGATGGATGCCCTTTTAATTAGGGAAAATATATTAAATAGTCCTGAAGCTGGACTCAGAAACTTTTAGCTTACTCTTTTTAATGGATTATTTTACAACAAAAGTAATAATAATAATAATAATAATAAAGAGAAGAGAAAGAGAATTGACAAAAGGTAAAGCACATAATTTCTCAAGAAACAAAGCTAACTCTTTACCATCTTAATCTTATAGGATAACTTCCTAATTACCTATTGTTACACTATTTATCAAAGCAAATGCTAATACAGGAGGCAAGCCTACTAGCTTTTCAGCAACAAATGCATTATTGTTCCACCTAAAATAGAAAAGACATGGCTACTACAAAAAAGGCATGACATGGCAGTTAAAGTGAGCTTCCCAATGATCTTAGGGATATAGAGCACAACAAATATGTTGAAAGCAAATTTCAAGTCCTCAATCAACTAGGAAGGAATAAGGAACTCATGTGATCTTAGAAGCAATTATCATAATGCAAAGCACTATAAAAACCACATACACATTGAAAGGTACACATTCATCATTTTGCCTCAAATAAAATACTAACTATGAATCTTTTCTCATACAAAATATGATAAGAATTCACTATTTTAGTGAGAGCCAATACAAGGGGCAAGCTTACTAACTTTTTGCTACATAATACATTACCTTTCCCTTCAATTATAAGCTTACTAGCTTTAACATCCACTTTAAGGTACAACCATTAACAAGCATACCAACAAAACAAACATCCTAGAGCATGGCCTGCAATAGAGCCTAGACTATGGCTTTAATCATTAATGTTGATATGCGTCACACCTACTAAACAAGGGGAGCTCTCTAATAAATTTGACAGACATCACACCTACTTGGTAAGATGAATGCTTGGTCCTAAAGAGCATTAAAACTTAAACCTAACAAATGGGTAGAACTCTCAATCTTAGAGTTAAAACTCAATAAGACCTATTTGGTCTTTAAGAGGGTTAAAATACAAATTTAGTGAGTGAGTGGAACTCTTGATCTCAAAAAGTGTTAAAGCTTACAACCCTAATCATGTTAACAAGGCCTACCTAGAAAGGGGAATGCTTGGCATTGGAGATGGTTAAAACTCTAACCTACTAATGATGCTTCACATATGGTCAACCACCCTGAAATTACCCTTGGATTTCATTCATTTAACATTTAGTGTTTTTATTTTAATTGACATAATAAAGTATTATTTTCAAATCTTTCTCTATAATGTATTTTATTAGTTATAATACACTATCAAAACTTCCATTTCATTTTTTAAACATTTTTCAAAAAATCAGACATCATAATAGCTATCCAGGTTAAAAACCAAAATTTTTCCAAAAAAGAAAATCACACTTCTATATATAACAACCACCCCTTCACACGAATATGGGCCCATTTAGTCCTTTTAACTCAACATTCACAATATAAAACTATTTCATATGCATCATAGCTATCATAGGTATCATAGGGTCTCATACCTATTAGAAAATAGAAACAATAGATAGTAGCATTCATATATATACATATCATTACAGACATATGTTTATTATTCTCTTTCTAATATTAATTGCATGCCATACTTTATGATTACATTCATTTTTAACATTCTGACCTAACCCATATTCTAGCTAAACAATAGTACACACTCAAATATTGACTAAAACTAGATAAAGTATTATACCCTAAAAATAATCTCCAGCTATAGAGGCATGACTCTTACTATGCTCACTTTCCTTTACCTGTGCATTGAAACATCGGTATGTTAAGTATAATTTATTAGTGAACTTGAGAAAACATAAAATGCATATGCACACACACAAAGGCAGTCATGCACTTACAGATAATACGCAGTAATTCAAGTGTTTAACAAACAATTATAAGCTATATGTAATAATAAATATGTTCAACTAATATATTTTCAATATTATAATCCAATCATTTTACATTTCATAACATAGTTAAATTTCTCATTATATGACTTAAATTTAATAAGGCCCATGCTAATAGACTACACCTAAGGACACTGGATAGTAGAAATGAAAATTGTGCAGTGGCCCATATTTTGGACCTCCATAGCTGCACCTACCTATCATATTATGGTTCTAGATGAACCTTGATGGCTATACCCGCACTATCGTATAGTGGCTTTTAATGAACCTCAACTGCTATACCCACACTTTGGTATATAGTATAGTGGCTCTCAAAGAACCTTGACAGTTATACCCACACTATCATGCAGTGGCTCTAAAGAACCTCAACAACTATACCCATCCATAATAATAATAATGTAAATGATAATAATTGACTTAACTCAAACTTAGCAACTGCTTAATTTCCTAGTTGACCGGTTAACCAACCTAGTAGGTGTCTAATTATATGGGCCTTAAATTCCATTTTTATTTTCCATTCAATTAATTGTTATTCAACAATATTTAAGGACACAATTTACTATTCATTTCGTCATTTTATGACCACATATCACAATCACATTTTTAGGTCATCTTTATGATCACTTTATCATTAAAGTTCTTATTCTTTTCTCATCATCAAATATCATTTATTCATCTCATATACTTACACAATATATGTTACATATTTGTTTATTTGCACACTCATAAATGCCCATCATTCCATAACACTAGTTTCATGTCAAATAACACCAATTCTATTAATATTGTTTCATGCCGTCACATACACAACTTTAAGTCCATTTTTATATCACAACCATGCCATTAACACATTCATTTCTTCAATACACATTCATAAACTTATAAGGTACCATTCAACCACTATAGGATTATCACATTTCATGGCTATTTTTCATTTAATTTTCACATTTATTGATTTCACATAAGTACAAAGTTAATATACATTTAACATAATGGATAATTACATTTATATACATACAAATCTCACATTCCACACATAAATTTCAAGCTTTTTCATATAATCATGCACATATATACATTTTAATCTCAAATTCACTTACCTCTCAACACTTTTTACCGAATTCAAGGCTTATCCCTGCCTTTGTCTTCTTGAATGATTTCTTTTCCTACACATAATTACATCTCACCCTAGAAAATTCCTGAAAAATCCAATATAACTCCAAATTCAATTTTGATTACATATATAACCTTAAAATCCATCTTAGACTTCATAACAAAAATAAAAATTAAACTTTAACAACTTACTCTTCTTGGTGGCATTATTCACTAAGTGTAAAATTCTCCCTCATTAAGCCTTTTTCCACTTATATCACTTGGATTATCTTATCTAGGATATGGAGGTAAAGACTGGTCTATAATATAGAGAGTTTAGTGGAGAAATAGAGGAGTTAAGGAAGAATAAATTGGAAGAAGCTCACTTGTTATTGGCTTGAAAGTACTACTTATGAAGCTGAGTTTCACATGCATTACATTTTTTGCACTCTTAAAAAATTTTGTGCTCGAAATTACTTGAGGAAAATAGCTGTAGATACTATGCTTTTATCTATTCCTCACTCTCTTATGTTGTCTCTTCTATGTTATGGTGCTTCTACAACACTTTTACTAGAGGTATGGTTTTGTTTCTCAATTCTTTAATTTCTCTAGGTAACACTTGTATTAGTTCCTCTTCATATGCCAAATTTGACTGATATCGTCTCAACATCAATACATGAAATACGCCATGTATTTACTACAATTCTGAGGGCAATGCTAGTAAATAAGCCACCGGTCCCACATACTCTATAATCTTATATGGACTGATGAACCTTAGGCTTAATTTCCCTTTCTTGCAAAATCCAAGGATCTTCTTCCATAGAGAAACTTTTAAGAACACTCTGTCACCAATCTCATACTCAATATCTCTTCTTTCCAAGTCAGAATATGATTTCGGTTTATCAGTGATAGCTTTCAATCTATCTCTTATAATTCTAACTTTCTCTTCTATATCCCTGACCAAATCTAGTCCCATAAGTTTACTGTTACCAACTTCACTACAACAAAGTGGAGTTCTACACTATTTGCCATACAATGCCACATATGTGCCATACCCAAGATAGCTTGATAGTTGTTGTTATAGGTAAACTCAACTAGTGATAGGCATTGTTCCCAACATCCTTTAAATTCAATCACATAATGGCATAACATGTCCTTCAGTACTTGTATCACTCGCTCTGATAGTTCGTCAGTCTATTAATGGAAAGTTGTATTGAAGGCTATTCCAGTTCCCTAAGTATCTTTTAACTTCTTCAAGAATCTGAAAGTAAAGCAAGGATCTTTATCTAAAATTATGGTTATTGGCACTACATGTAATCTCACAATCTCATTTATATACAGCTATGCTAACTTATCCAATGAATAATCCATTCTTACTAGAATGAAATGAGCTATCTTGGTTAACCTATCCACTATCACTTATATAAAATCACATTTACCCCTAGTCACTGGCAGTCCTATGACAAAGTCAATGGTCATCTTCTCCTATTTCCACTCTAATATTGCTATAGGATGTAACAATCCAGATGGAACTTGATACGTAGCCTTGACTTGCTGACATGTTAAACATTTTGCTATATAATCTACCATATCTCTCTTTATTCTCGACCACCAGTAACAAGGTTTCAAATTTAGGAACATTTTTGTACTCCCTAGATGTATAGCATATAAAGCTTTATGTGCCTCATGTAATATTTGCTTTCTCAATTCATCAATATTAGGTACACATAATCTATCTTGATAATATAGACATTCATCTTTTTTGATCTCAAAAATAGTGGTCTTCCCCTTATTAACTTTACTCATCAATTGCATAAGTTGCTCATCTCATTTCTAAGCTTCTTTCACTTGCTATTTAAAATCAGGTTTCAATTGTATCTTTGCTAAAATATCATCATCTAGAGTATATTCTACTCGAGCTTTCATAGATTTCATAATAGTAATAAACTTTAACTCAAGGCATCTACAACTACATTTGCTTTTCTTGGATGGTAGTCAATCAAGCAGTCATAGTCTTTTATCAATTCCATCCAATGTCATTGCCTTAGGTTCAATTCTTTGTACATAGAAAGGTAATTCAAAGTCTTGTGATTGATGTAAATGTAACATGTCTCACAATGTAAATAATGTCTCTATACTTTCAAAGCAAAAACTATTACAGCCAATTCTAGATCATGAGTCGAGTAGTTCCATTTATGTAGTTTCAATTGTCTTGAGGCATAAGCTATCACTTTTCCCTCTTGCATCAATACATACCTAAGCCCATTGTGTAAAGCATCACTATATATCACAAAGTCTTTGCCTTGATCGAGCTATGTAAGAATAGGTGCTTCAATCAACATTGCCTTAAGTTTATCAAAACTTGCTAGGCACTTGTTATCCTAGACAAATTTTACATCCTTTCTCAACAGTCTTATTAGGGTGTGGCAATCATGGAAAATCCTTTCACGAATCTCCTATAATATCTTGCCAATCCTAGGAAACTACAAATTTCTATCATGTTCCTAGGATGCTTCCACTCTATCACATCTTTTACTTTACTTGAATCAACTCTAATTCTATCTACTAATGTAATATAGCCTAAAAAGGCTACCTCTATCAACCAAAATTCACACTTACTTAGCTTTGTATACAACTTCTCTCTCAATGCCTATAACATGATTCTCAAGTGTTGTTCATGTTTTTCCTGACTCTTGGAATACTCCAAAATGTTGTTAATAAAGACCATAACAAATTGGTATAAGAATGGCTTAAAAATTCTATTCATGAGATCTATAAAAGCTGCAAGGGTATTAGTGAGCCCAAATGGCATCACTTGAAACTCTTAATGCTTGTGTCTAGTTCTGAAAGCAATTTTTGGAATATAGGATTCCTTAATCCTCAATTAGTGATAACCTAATCTAAAATCAATCTTTGAGAACACACTAACTCCTGTAAACTGATCAAACAAATCATCGATTCTAGGTAGTGGATATGTGTTCTTAACTATCACTTTATTTAACTACCTGTAGTCGACACATAATATGAGCAATCCATTTTTCTTCTTCACAAATAACACAAATGCTCCCCATGGAGAAACACTCAATCTAATAAAACCTTTTCTAGTAGTTCTTGCAATTGCACTTTTAACTCTTTCAATTCTATAGACGCCATCCGGTATGATGTAATAGACACTAGAATCATACCGAGATACACCTCAACCTCAAACTCTACTTCATAAGGTGGTGGTAATCCCAAAATATCATGAGGATAGACATCAAAAAAATCTAATACCATAAGTTTTTAATCAAGACTTGGAGAAGGATTATTGATGTCAATGACAAAAGCAAGATAAGCTTCACATTTTAGTTGCCTTACTGTTACAGTTGAAATCAACTAGGCAAGGCATCTCTCTCGCCATAGATTATCACGTCACTTTCCTTAGCTATCAGAAGGGTATGTTTTTTCTATTCATAATCAAGCACTGCTTAATGTTCAGATAACCAATCCTTGCCTAGAATAATGTCAAACTAATGGGATGGAAGTTCAATAAGGTCAACTGAAAACACTATATCTCAGATCATTGGAGGACAACACCTATACACTCGATTCACTATCACACTCTGTCCTATTATATTACTAACTAAGATATCTATATCAATAGGTTCAGGCTCTAATCCCCTATCTAATACTTATGCATTACATATATATAAATATGTAGATCCTAGATCTATCAATGCCAATACAGGAGAGTTAAGTAAATAGAATTTACTAGTAATCACATTTGATGCTTCAGCTTCTTCGCTAGCTTAGATTGCATACTGATGAGCTGGAGCTTGTGTCTCAATTTTGGTCTAATGACTCAAGCTTGCTTTATTATTCTTATCATCTCTCTAGCCTCTACTAGTTGTTGGTGATAAAGCTTGTGTACCAGTTGGCTTCTTTTGACAATCTTTTCGATAATGTTCCCTCAAACCACATATAAAACATTTACCTTTCTTTAAGAACTAACATTCTATTTGATGCTTCTTCTTACAAATCACACGCTCTAGAGGTGGATTCCTAGTAGTAGACTATGGAGCACTAGAGGCTTGGTTAGAAGGTTATGGCCTAAACTATGAAGCCTAACCCTACTTCTGATTTTGGTCCTATCTTTCTCACTAGTATGTGGTCTAGGAATCTTTTTGCATCTTCCATCCCTCAGATGCTACACTAGCTTACAAGTTGAAAATGATCTCTTTCTCTAAAACAATTCCCTCTTTTCTTTTATCATTTCTTCCATCCCATATGCTATAGATACTAGTACAAAAAATTCTCTGATTTTAGGATTTGATATCTATATTCTTAGTTCAACATTAAGACCTTTTTCAAATTTCTTACATTGATCCTTCTCAGTGGGTAAATACTCCTCTACATACCTACTCAACTGAGCAAAGTCTTTCTTATACTCAGACATAGACTTTCTCCTTGCTTCAAGTTTATAAACTCTTGCCTTTTCTTATCCAAGCATGTTTTTAAGATATATCTTTTTCTAGAACTCTTAAAGAAAATAGTTCTAAGTAAGATAACAACTGCCTTTCTCTTCTTCATGGTCTTTCACTAGTGGAATGCTTCTGCTTAAAGTAATAAAGTAGCACACTTCAAATTCTCTATTGGAGTACACTCCAACTACTTTAAAATTCTAGTCATCCTCTCAACCAATACTTAGCTTTTGTAGCTTCATCATCAACGGTGCCCTCAAAATCTAATGCCCCTATATTTTTCAATCTTTCAAGATAAGTTTTCTATTGAGGTAGTAGTGGTGGTGCTAGAGCTAGTGGTGGTAGATGTAGAGGTGGTGGTGTAGCAATTGCAGTTATATGCCTCAGTAGATCCACTATCTATTGTAACAAAATTGGTGAAGCTTAAGCTTATGCCTATGCTTATGACTAATATGCTGCATCACTAGGCACTAATGCATCAACACTTGCTTCTACTACTTGTATAGTCATTAGAGCATAACTTGTTACCTCTTCCCCTTATTCAGGCAAAGTCGATTCACTTATCATATAACTATAAAAGAAAACACAATAAGCCTCTTAAAAGGTAACAGACAAGGGGTATAGACTCTAAACTAGTGTACTCATGTACACTATGCCTAGAAATGCATAAACTAGGCTCTAATACCTCTCAATGCAACACCTTTACTTGATTTCCAAAGAAACCTAATTAGAATGCTACTTCCCATATAGTCACCCATCTTGAAATTACCCTTGGATTTCATTCATTTCACACTTAGTGTTTTTATTTTAATTGACATATTAAACTATTATTTTTAGATCTTTCTTCATAATGTTATTTTATTAGTCATAATACATTGTCAAAAACTTCTATTTCATTTCTAAGACATTTTTCAAAAAATCGAACATCATAACAGCTATTCAAGTTAAAAACCAAAATTTTTACTATAAAGAAAATCACACTTTTATGTATAACAGTCTTCCATTCACACCGATATGGACCCATCTAGTCCTTTCAACTAAACATTCACAATATAGAACCATTTCACATGCATCACAACCATCATAGGCATTATAGGCTCTCAGACCTATTAGAAAACATAAACAATAGACAATAGCATTCATATATATACATATCATTAAAGATATATATTTATTATTCCCTATCTATTATTAATTACATGCCATACTTTATGATTACATTCATTTTTAACATTTTGACCCAACACATATTCTAGATATACATGAGTACACAATCAAATACAGACTAAAACTAGATAAAGTATTATACCATAAAAATAATCTCCAGCTACAGAGGCTTAACTCTTCTTGTGCTCACTTTCCTTTACCTGCGCATCGAAATACCGATACGTTGAGTAAAACTCAGTGGTAAACTTAAGAAAACATAATATACATATGCACACACACAAAGGTAGTTATGCAATTATAGACAATACACAATAGTTCAAGTGTTTAACAAATAATTACATGCTATATGCAAAAATATACATGTTAAACTTATATATTTTCATTATTATAATCCAATCATTTTGCATTTCATAACAAAGTTAAATTTCTTATTATATTACTTAAATTTAATATAACCCATATTGATAGACTACACCTAAGGAAATTGGAAAGTGGAAATAAAAATTGTGTAGTGGCCTATATTTTGGACCTCAGTAGCTGCACCCACCTATCGTATAGTGGCTCTCAATAAACTGCAGTAGTTGTACCCATGTTATTGTATAGTGGCTAGATGGTCGTACCTATGCTATGGTATATAGTACAGTGGCTCTTAATGAACCTTGGTGATTATACCCATGTTACTATACAGTGGCTCTAAAAGAACCTTAATGGTTGCACTCATCCATAACAATAATGCGAATGATAATAATTGACTTCACTCAAACTTAGTGGCTTAATTACCTAGTTGACTAATTAACCCATCCAATTGGTGTCTAACTATATAAGCCTTAAATATCCATTTTTATTTTCCATTCAGTTAATGGTCATTCGACAACATTTAAGGTCACAATTTACTATTCATTTGGTTATTTTATGAACACTTATCACAATCACATTTTTAGGTGATCTTTATGACCATTTTATCATTCATTCTCGATCTTTTCTTATCATTAAATATAATTTATTCATCTCATTTACTTACACAATATATGTTACATATTTGTTCATTTGCACACTAATAAATGCATATCAATCTATAACACTAGTTTCATGTCAAATAACACCAATTCTCTTAATATTGTTTCTTGCCATCACATACACAACTTTAATTCTATTTTTGTATCACAACCATGCCATTAACACATTCATCACTTTAATACCTATTCACACACTTACAAGGCACCATTTAGCCACTATAGAATCATTATATTTCATTGCTATTTTTCATTCAATTTTAATATTTATTTACTTCACATAAGTACACAATTAATATACATTTAACATTATGGATTATTACATTCATATGCATACAAGTCTTTCATTTCCATACACAAATTTCAAGCTTTTTCATAAAATCATGTAGATATACACATTTTAATCTCAAATTCACTTACCTCTCAACAATTTCTACCCAATTCAAGTCTTGTCCTTGCCTTTGTCTCCTTAAATGATTTCTTTTCCTACATATAATTACATCTCACCTCAAAAAATTCCTTAAAAATCCAATATAACTCCAAATTATATTCTAATTACATATATAACCTTAAAATCCATCCAAGTCTTCATATCAAAAATAAAAATTAAACTTTAACCACTTACTCTTCTTAGAGGCACTATTCACTAAGTGTTAATTTCTTTTTCCTCAAGCCTTTTTTTTTTCACTTGTATCACTTAGATTAGCTTATTTAGGATGTGGAGGTAAAGATTGGTTTATAATATGTAGAATTTGGTGGAGAAATGGAGGAGTTCTAGAAAAATAAAGTGAGATAAGCTCACTTGTTAATGGCATCAGCTATAAGGAAGAAAATGGCAAAGATAACCACTTTTTGGCATATATAGGCTTCCTATATGTGATAGCCCACTTATGTGCAAGGCCCATAGGCCTCGATCACTTAGCGCATCAATTTTTCAGTCCATTTCTTCTTAGTTTTCTTTAAAACATTGAAAATTCATTTTTAATTTTTCATGACCCCTAAAAATATTGATTTTAATGCCAAAAATTCTCAATTAAGCCCATTAAGGGCTCCATAAAATCTCGGGTTAAAATTCTATAGTCAACCCAAGTTACTATTCACTCGTAAAA
>CANXYI011925538.1:0-15174 GCA_948208565.1 Hura crepitans | reverse complement strand
TTTATTTGCTTTAGTGATTTAACCTATGCTCTAGGCTATTTTTTAGAGTCCATGCTTTGGGCTATTATCTAAAACCATGCTTTAGGCTATTACATTATTATTGTGCTTATTGGTAGTCTTTCCTCTAAAGGTAGATATTTGCCTTTTGGAGCTTTAAGGCTAGCAAGCTTGTCACTAAAAGAAGAGGTGATGCACTAGATAACAAAAAAAAAACTAGTAAGTTTGCTCCCTGCATTGATTGTTGTTGAAGTGTAGAATTCTTGTTATAGTCTATAAGAGTAAAGACTCATTATTAGTATCTTATATTATGCAAAATGCCTTTTAATGCATTTGCAATATCTTTAGTCTATCTAATGTGTTTGTTATGCTTTATAATATGATAATTATCCCTAGGATCATAGAGGAATCCCATACCTAGAGTGTCTATAATCCCATGTGTGTATGATCTGGAATGAAAAACAAATGTATGTGTATATTGGCCAACTTTGACTTAGACTAAAATTTTGGCTACCATGTCAACCATTTATGCATTTGTAGCAAAAAAAAAAAAAAAAGGTAGTAAGCTTGCCTCCTACATTAGTGTTTGCTTCAACATAAGGCATAACTTTTGGCATATAGGAAGTTATCCTACAAGATTAAAATGATCTAGAGTTAGCTTTATATCTAGGGAAATTAAATGCTTTACCTTTTGTCAATTCTTTTTCTCCTCTCTTTATTATTATTGTTATTTTTATTTTTTTTTTCAAAAATCTCTTGAGAATCATAAGCTAAAATTTCTAGGTTCAACTTTAGGACTATCTATTTTTTTTTCCATTAATCAATAGGCCATCCATCGTGGTTAAATAGCTTTAGCTCATTGATATAGCAAGTCATTCTTCCATTTAATTTCCTTTTTTGTTGTTTTAGGATATTCATATATCTTCATTCTCTTGCCATTTTATGGTATGCATAACCTGTAATTCAATAAGGTACAAATAGTCAATTTAACATATTGGAATAAGTTTACATAGCATACCAAAATTAATGAATATGATTTGGTGGTTTGAAGATCAAATGCCTCCTTGAATTAATTTACACTGAATTGAACCTTCACTTAATTATTTTGATTTTCTATATGCTGGATGTAATTGTGAAATAATATAGCTAGAATTTTAAATACAAGCATAATTACATGTCTTTATATTTATGTGTATAAAAATGGAAAATGAATATGTAATATGTAAATCCTTTGTAAACATAGGAAAATGAAAATTTTAAACAACAGTCATGACATAATGAAACATTAGTAGCAAAGGATATGAAATCCCTAAGTTAAAAAAATAACAAACCAATGGATATACCCTAGTAAACCTAGATAGGTTATTAAATTATTAGATAGGTTAGCATGCCAACTAGGGAAATACCATTTATTGCAACTCTAAATATGTTTAGTACTTCAGTGCATACATGTTTACATGGGAAGTTTCTCCCATACATATTACTTAAGCACTTTGTGTCATACATGTTACATGCTCGTACATGCTACAAGGACACTTGGATGTCGGACATAGATTACATGTCTTACTATCCTTATGATAGTGATTGTCTTAAGAATTATTTAGGGCACACTTGTTAAGTGATAGAGAAAGGAAATTAAAATTTTGAAACATGCAATTAGATTAAATAATAAAACTAATGGTGTAACTTTAATGAAGACTAAAAAGTATATTAAAAGTAAAATATATTTGAGGTAAATTACTAAAGTAAGATAAAAATTAGAAACTAGATAGATTGAAAGCTAACCATTATTAGTTTGTATAGCAATTAACATAATAAATTCATTATATAAATTATGCCAAGAAAAATATAGCAATTAGATGTCAACAAATAAATTGGCATATTAATTAAAGTTGAACTAAACAATTACAAGTTGAGCATAAATTAACGGATCTAATACTTTAGCTATTAAATGGGAATTTTAAATATTTGATTATGATATGGAAAAGTTATAAGTATTAAATATGCTACTTTGATTTTATGGTTTATAGATAGATACGATAAGCATTTACATTTTGTTATATGAACTTAATGACTCATATTATTATTATTATTATGAAAAATTGTATTATCAATTGAATATTTTATTTATAAGGAATATTTTGTGCAAATGTGTATGTTATTCGCTTCTTTTTATTTTTTTATGTGTTAAATACTAAATGACTTCAATAAGATGTTTAATATAGTATAAACACTATTGGGCAAATATGCTAAATGTATTTTTGACCTTCGAACAAGTTTAAAATAAGATTTAAAGTAAAAAAGGATAGAACTGGGCACTATATTAAAAAGCTTAATGGATCAAGTTTGAGTAATGGATTCTAGATTTTTTGTTTTGTATTTTATATATATATATATATATATATATATATATATATATATATATTATATTAGTGCTTTTACTGTTGAATAGGTATTGTAATATGTTTATAAAAGTTTTTAAGGTAGTGAAACATATGTAAATAAAGTTTTATTAAGATTTAACATGTATCTATAATTGTAAGTATGATTATATGTAAGTATATATGATAATGATGATCATGAATGTTATAGTTTGATTTGAGATTTATGCTTATGATTTGATGAGGATTATATAGTCTGAGATAATTGAGCATGCTATAGAGATTGTTAGAGTTTAATGTAGATTGAGATTGTATGGAATTTATATAGAAGTGTACTTTTATACAAGTTTTAAGATGGGTAATGTTCCTTGATAGCTATTATGTTGCCAGATTTTCAAGCACTATGACCCATCCAAAAGTCTAAGTTAAGAAATGAAATATAATTATATAAATGATATAGATTAAGTGTTTTATGACACTAGATGTAATGCACCTTATTTAGGTTCGATAGTAGATCCTAGTTAGTGGCGTTAAACTAAATGATTGTCATTAGGGCATACATAAAATGTTACTTACCATTGCTAGTACATCAATACATGAGCTTAGGAGGATATGAGTACCTTGCACAAAAATGTTTATGCTAGTACCTATATTTATTGATGCTAAGTTTACTTTACTTATGTAACACCCCATCACCCAATACCTAATGACATCAAGCAAGAGAGCGCCACATTATATGCTCAAGGCAACAAATTTATTATTTGCAATATACTAATTCTTTGCTCTTGTAACACTATTTACATTCATAATAACCTTTAAGATTTTATTTAATTAAGTTAAGTCACCATGCTCAAAATCTAGTAGCATAATGGTTATCGAAGGCACTACCCTTAAATATACCTATTTAAACCAACCCAGTCCAATATTCTCAAATCATTATATCATCTCAAGACATCTAATCATTTGTACCATAATCACATCATTTAAATTTAACCAAGGTATAAGCGTTTAACTATATAATCCAAAGGGAAATAAAATTTTACAAAATTCGATCAAAGAGGTAGTTAACTTTACATCTCTTGCTTCTATAAGTCAAATAAAATAATTAAAAGAAATATGTCCTATGAATTAAAAATGCAAATGAATAGGTCACCAATAGTCCTTTAATGAATCTTTCAAGACTTAACTATAGATTAATAACATTAGCTCACTCTCTATCAACTACTACTATTTTTTAGCTGTGTATGGAAAACTTATGCATTAAGTAATAATGCTTAGTGGTGCACACATAATTTTAGATGACCCTTATATGTCATCTTCACACAAATATCATGCCATATAAATAACAAACATTAAGTTCATCACTTCTGATTCACAAGCATTTAATCAACCTCATTTATTCCAATACTATATGTTTTCATGGTATTTTGTGATAATACTTGCAAAACTCACCTTTAGGCTTCACATTATAAGAATAATCCATAATATTCATTCTTTTTATTATGTAGGTAAGAAATAAGTAAATTACTACTCTTGTTGATTCCTAGCAATCACAATAACATTTCTTTTATAACAATTCATAATTCAAGATAAGAGTCATTAATATTCAATTTTTCTTGGCTTACATTATTCCAAGACTAAATCATAGACTAGATAATGGATATAACAATATTGGAATGTAACGGCAACTATTAACCAATTTCATATAGTGATCAATAGAGCTTAAGTGTCTATAAACTCATAGGTGCATAATGTGTGATGAATTAGGCACTAGGTGGCTTAAAATGAATCAATGTAACTAAGACACAACAATGCCTACTATGGTCATAAAACACATGATCAAAATGTAGCCATGGCAATACTGCTAAATTTACCCTATTGGCATGCCAACTTATCTAAACACTATTTAGAGTAGTCAAGGAACACATGGGCACTTTAAGTCATTCTTCTCATTACTTACTTGAGACTTTAATATCTTATCATGTTCAACTCATCACATTCATTTTCTCATATTCATATGGTTATATTCATTATCATCATATTCATATCATCATACTTATCTCATCGTATTCATATTAATTAAAAATTTATACAATTTATTGAACATAATCATCAACAACATTTGAATGTTCCACGTCATTACAGTAAAGTTTTCATGTCATTTATGTACAAAATTTCATGTCTATTATTCTTTTCAAAGCTAAGATTTCATAGACAAAACTCATGTCAAAACTCCATGTTATTACCATAAAAATTCACAAAAGATAGCATTTTAAAATTCAACTTTCTAGAGGGGTCATGGCTATGGATCCCAGAGGATTACAATCCGAACCCTTTTTTAATAGTAGCCTCCGATTAGGTCATATCCATAGGTCTCAAAGTGTCATAACTATGAGACCCTATTTATCTCTTATTAATGACGGGTCACAAGTATAAGCCTGATGAATAAAGGGTATAAGCCCCGTGAAACTAATAATTTTCTTTTGATTTTTGAAAAGCTTTTGCAAATTTTCAACCAAATTTGATTCCAATTCATCTCAGATCAATTTCTTTCAATTTATACTTCATTATAAACATAAAATCAAACATCCTAAACCTTTCTATATCATAGAAAACACAATCTTCACAAGAATAGCACAACTTCACAAAATATCTACATCAACCCTAACTCTAGCAATTCAAGCAAATTAAATTAGGGAAATAATTTCTACATAAACCTTAACTCTAGCGATTTAAGCAAATTAAATTAGGGAAATCTAAAACTTAGTATATGCATACTTAGTTAAAAAGCTTTAAAATTGATCTAAAAACACTTTAAGCTTTAACAATTGCCTTTCTCTGCCTTTTCTCCTTTCTTCCATTTCCTTTTTCTATTTAATTTCATAAAAAACCCATAATAAAAATATAGCTAAATACACAACTAATACATAAGGAATGCATTAAGGTGAAATAGAGTCTAGGATAATCAAAAGACATTTAGGAGACATGGAAATGGCCTTTAAGAGCTCATATGAGAGAGAAACCAAAAAGTAAGGATGAATAGGTCCTACCCATAAATCACAAAAAGTACCAAAACTCTACCTAGTTAAGAGAACCATTAGATGATGTTTTGATCATTAGATATAAGTTTTATACACTTGTGCAGCTATTTTCTAAAAGGCTAATAAGAATGTTAAGAATTGTATTTTGCTTGAACCACTAAGTTTTCAAAAAAAACCTAAAACCCAATTAGAAACATACCCCAATAGGTTCTAATCGACCTATACATTAAAAATAGAGTTGAAAATGGATTAAAACACTCTAGATTAACACCTATAAATAACCTTTACCCCTCACACCATGGGACATCAATAATTATTCAAGAGATTACTCATTCTTTAAAGAAAGAGTATTTTCTTAAGATTCTTAAAAGCTTTAACAACATGCTTATGAAGTATCAATATTTTGAGCTAATTTATAATATTATGAAGTTTTAGAGTTTTAGAGCAAAGTTATTCTATCCATGGGATAAGTCTTCTGCAACTTTATTTTTCTTCCACAGCAAATTCATTCATCTACTTGAAGCATCCTAATCCGTAAGTCTTGAGGGCCATATCTTGCTTTATTTATCATAAAATCATTTTTCATTATTTTTATAGGTTTTAGTTTTATTAAAATTATGTATTTTCATTAAATATGGTTAAATCATCTATTTATTCATCATAAATTAGTTTTTAATCTTTCCATGCACGATTTTTCATAATAATAGTTATTAGAGCCATGTTTTCAAGCTATTAACATGCCTTCCATATAATATATAAGCAATGGTTCAATTACATGCATAATAGGATAGATATGGAAGTTATTGGACTTATAAATATTCTATGCCATTTTTATTACAAATTTATTATTTAATTTATTGCTCTTATTTCATTTACATTCTTAATGTGAATTCTAGATTTTAGAAAATTGCATTGCATTATGAAATCATGGTTTCATTGGTTAATATAGAGAACACATACTAACTACTAGACATAATGATTATAAAGTGTCAACCACAAATCTAGCTCTTTAATAATTGATGATTTAGTCCTTTTCTTGGGTTAAATACTTATGCTAAGTTCATTGATTCTCGGTCTACACCAAGTGGCAACTCCTAACAATCTCTTGTCATGAGCTTGTCCAACTCACAGTGGCAACTCTATTAGAAAGAAGTAATATCACACTTCTCAAAATATAGTTGGCACTAAAAACTAATTCATTAGTTCACATGTTGAGACCTGTATTAAACTTTGAAACTGCTAGTGTCTACCCTTTTTGGATGCCATGAAATGCTCAAGCTTACAAATAAGTTAGCATATAAGGATTATATTCTATCCCAATTAGTTTTTAAAGCTTGAGCCTCATATAGGATAAACATTATATACACCCCTAGGTACCCTTTTGTTGTGATAAACCTAAACTCTTATTGATTAAGTTTAATTTGAAATTTGTCCATAACATTTATAGAATTCTAAGAAAAGTCAATTGCTTCTCTTTTCAATAGTGAAAAGGTTATGACCTACTTCAAATGAACTCAACTAGCTAGAATTCATGTTCAATAGGTAGCATGTTTTGAGTGGAATTTATATATCCGAATTGATATATGAATTAAAGCCCAACTAGGATAGAAACATATTTATCCTTGTGTGGAAGTTATAAGGTTAGAAGGACATTATTTGTTGTGTTTTGTTGTGTCATCCATGTATATATGTAGTCAAACTTAGGCTAAAACTTGTTTTTTTTACATAACGCAATGCAATTACAATAGGTTCTCAACCTACATGGATTAGGAATAGAGGTGGATGTTTTATAAGGATTTCATCGATTAATATGTCAATCAACGAAGAGTTAAAGAAGTTCTTAGCTAAAATACAAAAAGTGCATACCTAGGCACTAGATAAAAGGGACCTAATTTGCTACCATTTAAACAAGCCTAGCTATAATGAGGGTAGAGCTAGTAAGGATAAAAGAAAAAGGATGGTACAAGTTGATCATAACTTTGAGGATATAAAAGACTATGTAAACCAAAAAAGGGGAAAATAAGTCAATGTTGTACGGCACAAGGCCAATACATAAGTTAAATAAGAAATATATGAGTTAAAGAAGCTACTAGAAGGGCATTAAGAGTTCCATGTTAGAGGATTAGAAGTCCTTTACTATGTTTGGAGAAGAAGGATTTCTTAGCAAGTTTAAAGTGCTTGAGTTATCAAAATTTAGTTAGAAGAAAGTGTGACGTCCTTTACCTAACTTGGTCCTTGGATCTAAATAAGAGATGGCACACAAATCGATATCTAAACTATCATTAAAAACCATCACAACTTAAAAACTTTTTAAACTAATTTAATTTAAAAAGGTGAATTAACAAAAACTAAATCAAAAGTATACTATTAAGGGTCATCGTGTCAAAAACTAATAGCATAATAGTTTTCCAGTGACACTAGCCCAAATAGTAACATGTAATAAAACACTTCTATATATAAATACATCACATCCCAATTCACCTTGATCCTTCTTGTGGTACCCCTTACTCGATCAACCTTTAGACTTGAATAAGAGATATCATGTTACCATGTCATTATATTCTTAAAACCCTTCTTATGATTATACAAGTTAAATTTATTAACATGCATATGAGTTTAGCTTACCAAATTTGTCGCGGATTATGTCCTAATAAAAATTTGGCAGCATAACGATTATTCGGGTGAAAAACCAAAAATTTTAACCTATGTGAAGAACACTTCTATATCAATTCTCATCCTTATCACATCATAATGGATCCTTCTGATCTTCTAAAATGCTCTTATCAATAGCATCACACATATATATCTTAATTAGCATATGAACAATTACATGCATTCAAAGGTCATACATCTCACATATGTTTCTATAATATAACTTGTTAATAACATTTACAAACCATGATAAGGTATGTTTACATAATTGAGCCTAAGCCCCTATTCTATACATGAATGCCACTAAACAAAACTACAAACATAGAGTACCAAAAATGTATATGCTACTTGTAGTATGACTGCTACACTACTAACTGCGGCTAAGTTGCAATATACTATCTTCTACCTACACATCAAAAAAATTGACACACTAAGCATACACTCTGTGGTGAATTTAATGAAACATGAATTATATTGCAAACACATGTATCATGTAAACATGTAAGGTATCACAATCATGCAAAATTATCATACCATCATGTACATGTTACCATTTATTTACTTACTTTATTCATGCAATAGTGTATACAAATTATCATATTGCTAGTTATAATTAATCTGGCTTAATTTGTTCTTTCATTATTTTATTATCATCTAAATTATACCATCCTTTCTAAAACAATATGTTATATTGTCCATTTCACCTTAGGGCCCATACTCAAAAGATAACTCTTTAAACACTGGATAATGGGATCCCAATGTGTGCAATGGCCTATATTATGGACCTCAGTGGTTGCACCCCTCATAAAGTCAAAGACCTCCCGATAGTAAGGATAATCCTTAGGAACTTACCACTAGTAGTGATAGTCTTAGGAACCTCCCAATTTCAAAATAGTGGAGATAGTACTTATGAACCTCCTAATATCTAGATAGCAAGGACAACCCTTATGGACCTCCCAATATCCAAAGTATCAGACAACAAGGATAGCCCTCATAGACCTCCCAATGTCAGGATAGCAAAGATAGCCCTCGTAGACCTCGCAATATCTGAAGATGTGTAGGGTACATATCTAGAACCTCGACGGCTACACCCACCATAACATAGGCAATGATCCTTGTGAACCAAAACCATTAGTAGCTGTTAACTCCCTAGTTATTCAGTCAACCTATCTAGTAAGTGGTCTAGCTAATATGGGCCTCAATTCCATTTTCCAATTTTTGTTTACTTAAGTTCAGTCATTTTCCCCTTTTTAATCCATTTGCTATCTTATGTTTTATACAAATAAAATTACATATATACATATTTTATTTAGCCAGTACTTTGACATTCAAAGCTTCCCCATTCCATTCCTCATTTGGCCCTTCCTGTTAACAACCATTTCATTCACTTACATTACATTTGTAGTTCCTTCATGTAACCATAATTTTATGTTCTTTTTATACATTGCTAAATTAAGCTTACATGACATTATTTCCACAACTCAATAAACAACTATTTCACTAAAATGCCTATTTACTCTGTTTATCAATAATTCTTTAACTCAATTACATTTACTATATACATTTATGGTCATTCATGCATCAATCTTCTTTTACCTCATTTACACACACATGCAACCTTAATATATGTCATTTAGCTATTACACTAAAACACATATACACTTTATTTATCATTAATTACTTAATCCAATTATGCTTATAGCATAACAATAACTTTATTAATGCATCATACACCTTTAATCACTCATATACACACTCACACCCCATGACTACACCATTCGGCCATTTCTCTCACAAACATGTACACACTATTTTCCACTCTTTTCTCTATTCACCAATGTTCATTTTCATCCAATTACCTTATTCACACATTTAGCATGCACAATTGCACATAAACATACATATTCCATTTATTCCATAAACAAGTACACACACTTTAATTATGCATATAAATAAAATACAACACATCTTCCATTAAATTCACTTACAAACACTCCTAAAGCATGCCAAGACATCACTTAACCCTTCTTCTTGCCTTCTTCCATCAATTCCTTCTCTTTTCCTACAAAAATAATGGATTTTCACCTTAAAAAATTTATAATAAATTTTACAAATATACAAACTTAAATATAAGCATATATCCATCATCTAGTCATCAAATAAAAATAACCATTTACTCAAAATTTGGTCACTATTCACCAAGTATGGAAATATTCCAAAACTAAGCTATTTCTTGAGTTTCTTCCACTAGAATAATAATTAAAAGATGGTAGAGGCAATTTTAAGACATTTAATTTGTGAAAAATGGTTTATTTTAGGGTATAAATAAAGAAAAAAATGAGAAAGAAGGGGAAAGCTTATAGCATTAGCATCATAAAGAAAATTAGGGAAGAGATGGCTTGTGATCAAGTGTGACACATGTATATACCTCTATTTTTTATATTCAGAGCATAGACAGTCATGATCACACTATGTGGTGATTCGGCGATCCAAATTAATTCTATTTATGTTTTAAGCTCTAAAAATATGATTTTTAATGTTTGAGGCTTCTAAAAATACTTCATTCAATGCCAAAAATTATAGAAATTCCCAATTTAGGGACTTTAAAATCTTAGGTCCAAAAGTCAATGAGAGCTTGGTTCATTAATCAATCATATTTTTTAGAAATTCAAATAAAATATTAATTAATGTTAGAAAATTTTGATTTCAACACCATTAGACTATTCAGAATTTTTGAACTTCAAATCATGCCATTTCTATTTTAGTTTTGGCATATTTGATCTTTTTACAACTCGATGTAAACTTAGGTCACTATTCATGAGATATCGACAAGAAAAATTTTATTAGTGGGTAGTGCTAAAAACTTCATTTTCATCATTATTTTTCCTATCTCAGTTCTATTACTAGTTCTCTCCCTCGACCACCTTAGTGTGACCTAGTTGCTCAAAAACACTATTTATACCTTGAGAAGTACTATTATGAAATTGGGATTTTTGGACACTACACTTCTAATCATCCAGTATGCATAAAATACATCTTAACTCAAGCAGTCACATATAAATCATCATCCATAACAAAATATAAACACACACACACACATTTATAAAACTTTCTTAAAAGTGTTACAAAATAATTTAAAAACACGTCTAGGCCTAATCCCTTATTACATATATATGAGTGCTCTAGAACATGATATACATAAAATTTATACATAAATAATACCAAAAAAAAAAAAGCTTTCTTTCCTGATCTTGCTCTACTACACATATCACAAAAATAAATGATGTACTAAGCTTGGAGCTTAATGGCATATACAATAACATATGTAACTTAACACACATAAAATTTACATTTATAATAATTTCATGCATAACATGCTTAATATGGCCACATAAGAACATAAGTACATAAACATTATCATCAACATTATGGAATCCTTACATATATCGCATGCATAATATTTAACATCATACATGTTGTTAATTACAGTTCATTCCCATTATTAATTAGCTTAGTCCACTTAACTACTTTACCCATAATCTATAAACAATATCTCAAAACATGATAATGGGATATCGAGCCACATAAGCCTTATTTAGACTATAAAGGTCTCATTTAGACCTTAAGGTCTCACATAGACTTAAAGGTCTCATTCAACCCAAAGGCCATACAAATTCGAACTCATAGGTCACATCAAACTTGAAAGTAATAAATACAGACTTGAAGGTCTTATCAAGGTATAAAAGTACCCTAGCAGCTATTATACTCCCTAATTGACTAGTTAACCTACCTAGTCTAGGTTGTCTAACTCTTATGGGCCAATCACCATGTTTATTTGTGTTACAAATACTTAACATAGATTATGTTCATTTTTCAAAATTTGGCCAACATATGACCATAGGGAAACTATTAATGTTTTCTTGATTAGCAATACTTTATTGTTCATTTTTCATACACTTTATGCATTTTAAATAAGCATCATCACCATACATGTTCATGCCTTAAATCTTGCATCACACTTCCTTTCTTTAAATTCTCAAGTATTGATTCACTGGCTATAATTCCATCTTAATTAAACTCATGACTTTTAAATGCAAACCGCATAACTCATTATAAGGCCATTTGACTATATAACACATACAACTTGCATTTTCTTATAATAAGCTTGTTAACCGATGCAATTATTCATTTTCATACTCTTTATATCACACTTTCACACATACCTTTCTCTACAAAATAATATATAAACACACATAAAAATCCATAAAAAATTTAATTCACATCTAAACTTTAAAATGAATTTAGAAAACTCTTATTAAACCCTAAAGACATCTTAGAAAAATATGAAACCCCTTAAAAACTAACTTACTCAAAATGGTGTCACTATTTGTTAAAGAATTAAATTCCTTAAATCTTCAAGATTAAGCCCTTATTCTTACTCCTATCTCTTTGAAAAAGCTTAATATACTTTGATTTGAGGTTCAAATTATATTTTATGGTGTTATTTTAAGGATTGAAAAAGAAAAAAAAATGGAGGAACCTAGGGGTGAATAAGCTATCAACCAAAGGAGAGAAATGGGGGAGACGAAGCACTATTTTAGCTTTGACCACCCCCTTTTGAGCCCTTATAAATGACTCCCAACATAATGGATCTCATTTATCTCTTTTAAATCCAATAGCCCCCCCTTTTCCAATCAATTTTTCATTCTTTGTAAAATTATTCCTTAACCACTTAAAACATAACTTGAAAGTCTAAAAAAACCATGCTTAAAAGCCTTGAAAAATCAAATTAAAATAATACTTTTATCTTTGCCCATTTTTATAAAATACTTCTTAATATTCAAAAATTCCAATTCCAATGCCAATGCCAATGGACTATTTGAAATATTTGAGTATCAAGTTGTATCATTCCCGAGTCAATTTGAGCAAAAAAAAATATTTTATGGTTTGGCTTTAACTAGGTTACTATTCATAAAATACTATTGTTAAAACTTTACCTTCATTTTTAACCATCTTAATGATTTTTTTGTCATTCCAAAATTTATCCAAAATTATATTATGATTAATACTTTTTCCCAATTGCATTAGTGTAACTCAAGTCTTGAGAAATACTATTCACATCCCTAGAAGTACTATTCCTAACCCTAGGATTCTCGGGCATTACATTTCTTACCCTCATAAAAGAATTTTGTCCTCAAAATTATCTAGTTTAAGCAGCTGGGGATATTACTCCTTCATCTGAGCTTCACTCTACCAAGTTAGTTCTTCGATGCTGTGATGCCTCCACAACACCTTTACTAAAGGCACTATCTTATTCCATAACTCTTTCACTTCTCAAGCCAAAAACTTTGTTTGTTTTTCCTCATATGATAAATCTAGTTATATCTAAACCTCTTCATCTAACAACACATGTGTTGGGTTTGATATGTACCTCCTCAACATCAACTCATGAAATACATCGTAAATCTATTATAACTCTAGAGGCAAAGCTAATATGTAAGCTATTGGTTCCACACATTCCATTATCTTGTATAGACCAATAAACCTTGGACTTAACTTGCCTTTCTTGCTAAATCGAAGAACTTTCTTCCATGACAATACCTTAAGAAAAACCTTATCCCTAATTTCATGCTTTACGTCCTTCCTTTTAAATCAACATATGACTTCCATCTATCTGATGTAGTCTTTAATCTATCTGTGATGATCTTGGCTTTTTCTTTTGTATCCTTAATCAAATCTAGCCCCATTAACTTATTCTTACTCTAATAGAAAGGTTTTTGCACTTTCTTTTGTATAAAGCTTCATATGGTGTCATACCTAACTTGGACTGGACTATTGTTATAAGCAAACTCTCCCAAAGAGAGGTAGTGGTCCCAACTCCCCTTAAACTCTGTGGCACAGTCTCTTAACATATCCTTAAGCACCTATCAAATACATTTTTCCACTATAAGAATTATAACCACATGGCCTTAAAGATAAACAAGTACAAAAATTACCTAAATGACTCATTCTAATTGGCCATCCATCTGAGGATGAAATGCCATACTAAAACTAAGTTGAGTGCCTAAGGCATTATATAGCTTTTTTAAAAGCTTGATGTAAACCTAGGGTCTTGATCAAATATGATGGAAGATGGCACTCTATGCAATCTCACAATCTCATTTATATACAGTTCTCTAAGCTTCTCAAGAGAATAGTCCATATGTATTGGTATGAGTGAACAGACTTGGTCAATCTATCAATTATCACCCATATTAAATCACACTTGCTTCTTATCATAGGTAGCCTAACCATAAAGTCCATCATGACTTTATCCCATTTCCATTCTAGTATTCCTATAAGATAAAGCAATCTAGATAGAACTTAATGCTCCCTTAATACATGGATAAGTAAGGCATCTAGTCATAAACTATGCCACATCTCTTTTCAAACCATGCCACCAATATGAAGACTTCAAGTCCTAAGGTATCTTGGAGCTATTAGTTTTATGCCCTAAAGCATGCTTGTAATAGGGATATTTTGTGTATATTCATTTATAATAAAAAGGCATTCTTTATTTCATAAGTGCTTATAATTAATTCATTTGTTTGATATAGATCTTAAACTTTGTAATGAAGTCCCCTATATTATTTTATAGTGTAAAGGAAATCATGAAGTGTTCATGATGTGAGATTCCTATTGCATGCAAATTTGAAAAACCAAAACTATCCCTAGTCTTACTATTAACAAGATGGGACATTATTATTATGGATAGACTAGCATATGTTATACTCTTTGACTTGGTGAAATAGTAGTTCTCAAAAGCTATAAGCATAATGATGCTTAAAGTTAACATATGGATGCTTGTTTGAGAAATAAGTTCATTGGAGACCTAAACATGAGAGATTCACATGGATACATAATCTATGTTAGTGAAGTCATCTCTTCATATCAGTAAGTGCAAGTATCTTCTAACTTGAGTTCACCAAAGTTATCTTGAATATTAAAGGGTGTACTTTAACTCCAGTGCTTTTAATTTTACATGATGTATACATAGCTAGGAAGTTGGGTTTAGTCTAAGATACTTAAAAGTAGTTGAGTGATCAATAGAGTATTTACCACTT
>CANXYI011925508.1:0-12955 GCA_948208565.1 Hura crepitans | reverse complement strand
ATTATGGTGTTTCCCCACTACCATATACCATTCATATTGTTATTTTATTATCATATATCAATTTCCATATTTTGCCATTTGGCCATAACATAGTCGCATCATGCATTATGGCATTTCATAACTACCACAAGCTATTCATATCATCATTTCATCTTTTACAAGCCAATAATTCATATATATGTTCAAATAGGTTTCCATTATATTGCACATGCCATTACATGTTCACATGCTCATTATCATTTATAAATTCATGCATTCTTTGTCATTAGCCATACTAACATCACTTCTCATTATCATTTTCATGCATATCATTATACATCATTTATCTCATGCTTAATGGAAACATAGACACACATATGATTACATCATAAGCCTTAGCATCATACATGCATCTTACCTGTAATTCCTCACATTATACCATTCATCTCACATATATATGATAACATATACATTCATATACACAATTCATTAAATTCATACTGTATTTTCCATTGCAAACATACATATATACATTTTGGCCCATTCAGCCACTATGCCTTCTGGCATTTTGAAACATCATTCATCTCATTTATTTTTTATCATTACATATTTGCCATTTTCACATTCATTTGAGGGCATAAATTCATTCACGACACCTTATGCCGAAATGTTTATCAATTTATTCATAATATGACATAAATTAGTGTCACATAACACCTTTAGGCTTATTTTGGGTTTAGGACATGTTTTAGTCATAGCCCCTTAATTTTTCATGATAGTAATCTTATTCACATTCAACTATGAAAGATAAAACATGTAAGCACTTATAATCTCATAATTTATAAAGTTCCATATTTATTTTCCACTCATAGTCCATTTGGCAAATCTTACTCATTTAGGCATATTTAGTGCACTTTGTCAATGTAACACCCTTAACCGGTTGCCAAAAAAACCATTAAGGATGTTAACTTCCCATATAGTCACCCTTCCTAAAATTACCCTTAACTTTCATTCATTTAACACTTAGTGATCTCATCATTATTATCATATATGTCAATATTTATGGACGTTTCATAATATTATTCTTAGATTATCCATAAATCACTATTAAAACTTTTAGTTTGTTAGAAATATATTTTTAGAAAATCGGGCAACATAACAGTTACCTAGGTCAAAAATAAAAAATTTTTCCTACAATAAAATACACTTCTATAGCATTATTCATCAACTTTTCATTCATATAGACCTATCTAGTCCTCTCAATTCAGCATTCACAAATATAAAATTATCACACATGCATCACAACCATTACAGCCATCACATGCATCATAATACAGAAATTAATAAACCACAGCAATCTTATATATTATTACAAACATACATTTAGTTTATAGTTTCCATTATCATATATGTAACATAAGTTATGACAACATCCATCTTATCATTCTATTACCCATATCCTTATTCTAGCTATACATGAGTACACACACTTAATTACAAACCATATTCAGATAAAGAACTATATACCCTAAACACTTTTTAACTACAGAGGCTTTACTCTTCTAGTGCTTTCCCTATCTCTTACCTACACATCGGAATACCAATACACTGAGTATAACTCAATGGTGAACTTGAGAAAACATATGCATATACACACTTAAGCATATGCAATCATGCAATTACAAAACATATATAGCAATACAAATGTTCAATAGACATATTTCTCATTCTCACAATCAATTTACTATTCATTTCATCACATAGTTAAATTTTTCATAATATGACATAAATTTAATATGGCCTATATTGATAGACTACACCTAAGGACACTGGACAGCGGAATGCAAATTGTGTAGTGGTCTAATTTTTGGACCTCAATAGCTGTACCTACCTATCATACAGTGGCTCTTATTAAACTTCAGTAGTTGTACCCACACTATCGTATAATGGCTCACATTGAACCTCAATAGTTGAACCTATGCTATGGTATATATTACGGTGGCTCCCATTAAACCTCGGCAGTTGTACCCACACTATCGTGCAGTGGCTCCAATAGAACCTCAACACTACACCTGTCCATAATAATAATAAGAATGGTAATGACTAAATCTATCAAACCTAGCAACTGCTTTATTCCTTAGTTGACCGATCAACCCATCCAGTAAGTGTCAAACTATACAGGCTTTAAATTCCCATTTTTAATTATTCATTCAAATAATGGTCATTCAACAATATTTAATGTCATATTTCATTATTCATTTGGTCCATTTTTTACCACCTATCATTATAGCATTTTTAGGTGATCTTCACCATCACTTGTTCACTTGCATTTCCATTCATATTTCACTAATAATACCATTTATTTATCTCACTTCATTACACATCAAATGTCACATAATTTGGTTTATTTGCACAAGTATATGTGCATGTTCTTTCATGATAAAATCTCATGCCACTTAACATATGTCATCACACAATATTTCCATTCATCAAATACACATCTTGAAATCCATTTTCTACTCATATTCATGCCATTAACTTACTCAAAAACTAATTACACATACACATACACATAATAGACCATTTGGCTATTTTTTGAACTTCACTTTACATATTTATTTCTTTACCAATTTTTTCATTTACAAGCTCCATATAAACATACACATAACATACATTAAACATATCATAAATTTACACACATTTACATGCACAATTCTAATTTCCATATTTAAAAATCACATTTTTTTCATGCCAATTATGCACATATATGTTTTAACCCAAATTCACATACCTTAAACCACTTTTCTCACCCTTCAAGGTTTGCTAGTTCCTTGTTATTTCTCTTCTCCTCCCTTTCCTACACATACACACACTTTACCTTAGAAAATTTCTCATATTTCCTACAAAGCTCCAAATTCAATTCTAATTACATAAATTGCCTTAAAATCACTCCTAGTCTTCATAATAAAAATAAAATTTTAATTACTTACAATTCTTGGTGACATTATTCACCAAGTTCTAAATTCTCCTTCCTTAAGCTTCCTTTTCACTTTTTATCACTTGGAATGATTAAATTAGATTGTGAAGGCTAAGATTGATCTATTATTTATGAAATTTGGTGGAGAATTTTAGGAGTTAAAGAAGAAAAAGGGATGGGAAGCATCCTTGAGAAAGGCATCGGCCATAAAGGGTAAAAGGAAGAAGATGAAGCCTTTATGGCATATGTTGGCTTCCCATATGTGCTAGCCCATATAAGTGGATGGCTTGTAGGCCCTGTTCACTAACGCATTAGTTTTAAGGCTCATTTTAGCTCAATTTTCATTTAAACTTTAAAAATTCATTTTAATTTTTTAACACCTCTAAAAGTATTTATTTTAGCATTAAAATTCTAGATTAGGCCTATTAAAGGCCCTATAAAATTTCAGGTCAAAATTTCATAGTCAACTTAGTTACTATTCACTCACGTAAACTAAAAATTTTGAATAAATGCTAAACGACCTTAGAATATTAAAATTCTTTCTCCAATAGACTCATTGGAATTTTTGACCTTCAGAGCATGCCATTTTTAGGTCCATCCGAATACATCCTGAACCATTCCTGACACAAACTTAACTAATGTCACTATTCATTAGTTTATAGCATATTATTATTTATTGGTTATATTAAATCTTTCAATTATTTCATTTTCATCATTTTAAAATCCATCAAAGTTTTATAAGCAGTACTTGCCATTTTGACCATCATGTAGTGCCCTGACGTCTTGGGAACACTATTCATGGCTTGAAAGTACTATTTATGAAACTAAGTTTCATGAGCATTACATTTCTCTAACTCTTAAGGAATTTCATCCTTGAAATTACCTAAGGAAAATAGGTATGGATATTGTGCTTTCATCTATTCCTCGCTTTCCCATGTTGCTTCCTCTGTATTATAGTGCTTCCATAGCACTTTCACTAGTGGTATGGTTTTATTTCTCAATTCTTTGTCTTTTCTAGCTAACAGTTGTACTAGTTCCTCTTCACATCTCAAATCTAGCTATACTTGCACTTCCTCTATAGATATGACATGTGAAGGATCATATCGATACTGCTTCAACATCAATATTTGGAATACAACATGTATTTGTTGCAATTTAGATAACAATGATAGCCAATAAGCCACTAGTCCCACACGCTCTATAATCTCTTATGGACTGATGAACCTCAAGCTCAATTTCCCTTTCTTACCAAATTTAAAGATCTTCTTCCATAGAGATACTTTTAAGAACACTATGTCACTAACTTCATACTCAATATCTTTTCTTTTCAACTCAGTATATGACTTTTGTCAATTAGTGGTAGCTTTTAATATGTCTCTTATAACTCTCACTTTCTCATTTGTATCCCTGACTATAAGGTTATACATGAAGAACAATAAGGTTAGACTTCCACACATTAACCTATTGGCTTCCATTTTATAGCATGAATGCTTCTTATCATGACCATCTTTAATAGAAGTAATTTCATCCATGTCTACACATATATATATATCGTATGGTCTCTTTAACCATATTCCTTCCCATAACTTTTAGCTTTTTAACCAACTTTGAAACTTTATTTTAATTCTATACTTAACTCAAAAATATTCCAACACATACATTTAACTTTATTATGGGTTAACATGCACAAAAATAGAAATAATATACTTTTACACATTAACCCATCAATGGGCTAATATGTCAAACTAAGAATTCAGACTTTCTCAACATTAATCCGCCAGTGAGCTAATGCTATATATCAGGGGATTTAATGAAAATTTTCAAATTATACCTTAACTTATCAGAGAGTTAATGTACAAAACCATATGGTTATACTTCCACTCCTTAATATTAGTGTGACCCCGAATATTAAGTGACACTAATCACCCTCCAAAGAGTACTATTCATAATATTGGGATTTTGGGGCATTACATATACTTGTAGAAATACAGGTTACCAAAAACCTTTTTGACACATGGTTACAATTCACTTTTAAGAAATTTTGTGTCATAAATTCACCTGCATAATGGCTGTATCGGGATAATTTCTTAAAAATGAATAGTAACTTATAAATCAAAAAGCACTTTTATAATCATTTTCCAATATTTCACAACCTTTGTGATCCTCTGATCACTCTAATAGCACATAACAACACAATCAAATCAATCTCAACCTCAGAAAAAGATATCATATAACACAACAAATTAAAATTGGCTTTAAAATGCTTTACAAACCAAAAAAGTGCAAAAAGAATTCTCTAAACATAGTTTAGGCCCATTTTCCCATTATATACATTACATGAGTGCTTAAACTATACATCACATTATTCTAGATGCGAAAATCAAAATAATACCAAAAGAAACTATCTTCTCTTGATAGACTTTAAGTCCTAAGGCTTATGCTCAACCTGCCTCTTTACCTACGTATCACAAAACAAATGATACACTAAGCAATAGCTTAATGGTGTAATCATATTAACTTGTACATTTATGCCTTTATAATAATATACAAAATTTAAATGAACATAAGCATTCACAATATTACTTTGTATGTCACATTAGCCAAAGTATGCATAAATACATTTAAATGACATAAAAATACACTCAAAACTCATTACAAGCATACATCATACATAAGATCATACTTCTATATTACCACATATATAAGTAATTAAATTTCATTTAACATGTTTAATTATGCCTATTTTAGAGTAAAACAATTTTCATATGGATAATAGGATTATGCTGTGCAGTGGCCCTCATTATGGACCTTACGGTTGCTACACCAACATAAATGGGTAGTAGCTCGCTTGGACCTTACCGACTACTACATCAGCATAGGATATGTGTAGTATCCCTATTAGACCTTAGTAATTGTTGCACCCGCATGGACCCAAAGATCAAGATATAAAAGTCTATCAGTCAAACATTTAGTAGACTCATAGACAAAATGCATCAAGACACCAAGGTGTCCTAGCAGCTACTATAAAACTTCTTATTTGACTGATCAACCTATCCATACTAGGTTATTTCTTATATGGGCTATTAACAGTTAAATTTAAATTCCACCTTCTTGTTTAAGCTTATTATAGCTTTTAATTACTTTGGTTTAGTCAACAAATGACTAAACCGGGGAAAATTTGTCAAAATTCTCATTCTAGTGATCAAGCATTTTTACACTATGTAATTAATCACATTTCATTGCCATATATCAATATACACATATTACAATTAAGTAAAATTACTTGTCTTCATAAATGTATTATATGTTATGTGCCATAGTTATAATAAAACGTGTCTTAGCATTATATGGTAGTGTAATACCTCAATTAGTCATATAAACATAATGCTTTTTAACCATATTATTACTCACATAAGACCATTTAGTCATAAAAATATGCCTATAAATATGCATCTTAATCATATTGCTTTATGCCATATATATAATTCCCACTCTAATATATTTGGTTTCATGCAATTCCCTTGACAAACATAAACACAAGATTTTATGTCCGTAATGCATTCCATGAAGCCATTCAACCAAGGAAACCTAAAATGTTTGTATATGCATTAATCATCTCACACATCATCAAAATTCCTTTAAGGATCATTTGGCCTTAATGACTCATGCCCCTCCATTTAACATGCACTATGATATACATAACTCTTTTATGCCTAATAGTGTATCCGAACACATATACATGAGCATTCATCATCATTATCATGCTTAATTAAAACTCACACATCTATTTATGCTTGCACACCCATTTGGCCATACATCTAAAATCATGGCCATTGTTCATTTAAAACATATTATATATCTAAAACCTATCAAACATATCATATGACATATAATCAAATCTTAGGCAAATATTACATCTCATTAAAGCATAATCTAACATATTTAACATAACTCACATTCAATATGGACAAAATGTCCGCATACACTTCCTAAGCTAACTCCACCAATTAATAGGCATCATTATACATCTATCATACATATAAACTTAATTACATCAACTTATATTCATAATTATACATGTACACGTAATTACACTTTATTTACAACATAACATACACACTTGCATCATAAGCAATGTATGGCTTCTACACTAATTTGTACACAATTAAGTATCACAAATCCATCATCACACATTTTATTCATCATACAACACCACAAAGCCATTAATTTCACATATATATGTATTTAACCCATAATACCACAAATAGACATAATATGTAAATTTAGGGATTTTTATTAAATTGACACAATTTATTTCAATTACACATATCGAAAGAATTATAATATGCTCCCAAGGATTGTTTACACCTTTGTTTTCCCTTTGTCTTGCATTTTCTCAACTTTCTTAACTGTGGGTTATAGATTCATTTCATTAAAATCTACCAATAAATTGTATATATACTTAAAAGCAAATCTAACCATATATAACGACTCTTGGGCACCCTAGGAACATAAGAAAAATATCAAGTTTCGAAAATTCTTACTTAAATTGAAAAAGGTTACTATTTATCAAACTCAAAATTAGGCAATTTCCTTTGATTTTCTTTGAGAATTCCTCTTGAAATGGCATCTAAAAGTTGTGGGGGCTCGTGTTCTTCCATTAAATGGGAGAAATTGAAGTTAAAGTGAGGCGTTTAGGCCAAAAATAGTGGATGTACTCCCTTGGTAGCCATAAACAAGGAGTGAGGGGAGGGAGGGGTGTTTTTGTTTTTGGTTTAACCAAAATAATATGGATTTTAACCATATATATATATATATATATATATATATATCAATTTTTCTCCTCTATTTTGAACTCCAATTAATCTCATTTAATCTTGAAAAAATAAATTGATTTAAGCCCCACAATCCTCTAAAAATTATAGCTCAAAAAATAAGAAAAATCGATTACATTACTCAATTTTGGTAAAAATCCTTCTTGAACTCCAAAAATTTTGATTCCAGCATTAACAAGTTAATTAGAGATTTTTTAGTATCAAGTTGTATAAATTTCAAAATTTTCTGAGAAACTTTTTATCATTTTATGGTTCAGCATAAACTAGGTCACTATTCATGTGACACTACCATAAAATTTAACAGTTGTTTTTAACCACCTAAATGGCTTCATTTTGACTCCAAATTTCACCCAAATTTATGTTATGATTAATACTTGTGTTCAGTAAAATTAGTGCTCCCGGCCTAGAGAAAATACTATTATGTCTCGGGAAGTACTATTTATAACATCGGGATTTTTCAGGCATAACATTTACATTACATGCAAGATAGACATCTTGTAACACCTCTTACCTTATCCACCTTCGAACCGAACAAGAGATGTCACTTTTCGATAGGTCACCCATCTTAATATTTTTCTCACCCACAGCTCGTTTAACCCGATATGCAAAATTGTTTAACTAAGGTTCCTTAGTCTTAATTTAGCCTAGCTCATTATTATTACATTCAATTTACATGCCATACAAGGTTATATGTGATTTAGTATATTACCAATTATCAAAAACTCTCCAAACACCTGAAAGAATGTTTGTCAAAAATCTGGTAATATAACGGCTATCTTGGCAAAAATCCAAAAATTTCAACCTATAAAATAATCACTTCTATTTCAAACTCAACTCTCAGGATCCTTCTGATCCACCAATAACTCCTCAATACCAACAGTAACACACATACATATATACTCAACATACATACATCACATGGTATTAGATTGTGATATTACATCCCACTATACTTATTACCATACAGTTTATCTCCTATACACGAGTGTATCTAACTTTTATAATATATAAAGTCAAAGACAAAAAAGTATACCTAAGTTGAGCTGCCTGCTATGCTACTACTTTAATAAGGCTAGATTGTATGAGTTATCTACTACCTATAAATCGAAACACCCAATACTCTAAGCATTTGCTTAGTGGTGAATTTAATGATTCATACATGTAATCTCACTCAGCGTGCATCATTCCATTCATCATGTTATGCATCATGCCATCTTATGTATTATGCCTTATGTCATCTAATGAGTCAACCATTATGCACATGCTGTTATGGTCACACTCAACATGCATCATGGTCAGTCAATACTGCAGTGTCATTATAAAGAATTTAATTGTATTAAGCCTTCCTTCTTATTCAAGTGACCTAGTTATCTACATCTCATTTAATTAGTTATAGTCTTCATTCAATTGATAGCATATATATGAGAGACTATACTTTTAACACTATACATTTTGGACCTTAATGGTCGCACTCCATTATGTCATATCTCATTGTGATCATTATAATTATGCGGGGGATTGCAGTATAGTTATATCATCTCAAGTACTTATGAACCCTCTAATTAACCAAATTAAGAATTAGGTCTCAAAATCATTTTAATTACACAAATTAATTTCACTTAATTAACATTTGGTTACACATATGTCATATAACCATGTCATGTTCTCATCAACCTACCCTAACCTATTTGGCTAACTTGCATTCATTCTTATAAAAGGTCCTATTTCTTCCATACAAGAATTTAAAGCATGTTGCCCAATCAATCAACATAAGCATGCACAATTTATTAACTAATTTCACCTAAATTCCTTTTATTTCTTTATGTATACCATTCGGCCACTTAAGGGTTACCACTAAATCTTATGTTTTCCTTCCATCCATTACATCATTTATGCTTTAAATATCATGCATAATTCATTTCAAATCACTCCTCATGCAAATTCATGCCAATACATGCACAAACACCATTTTCATACACATACATACGCTAAAATTATGCAAATTAATAAACTCAAATGCATGTATCATTAAATTAACTTACTTTTCTCACCATGATTGTCTCAAATCACCACTCAAGCTTGTGCTTCTCTCCTCTCCACCTCTCTTCCTTCTCTATCTATAACCATACACATATACTTCCTTTATAAATTCATAAAAAAATTATAAATATACCCTAATGAAAATTTAAGCTTATAAATACCTTATATAATTTAAATCCCTCTTGGGAAAATATTAGAAATTAAAAATAACCATTTTTGCTCACCTTAAACACTATTCACCACCCTTGAATATCTCACTCTCTAAGCCTCTAAAAGATGAAATACCATGAAGGTAAATTTGGTGCATTAAGTTGATAATTTGGTGATGAATTAATGGCTGAAATGAAGAAATCTTCTAGGGTTCTTATGATGGCTATGGCATTGGGAAAAAAGGGGGAAACGAGGCTGGAATAGCTAGTTTAAACATCATAAAGTCCTTCTTTAAGTATGGGATAAAGGGCTAAATGAGTGCCATGTGTCAAATGAATGGCTAGGATTTAATCTTAGTTAATTCCTCTCTAAAAATTCATATTTCATGCCCTAATGCTCTAAAAATTCAGCTAATAAGTCTAAAAATTATCAAAATCAGTATTTTAATCATTCGAAAAAAATCAAAATTTTTCTCCAACAAAAATTTTTTTTGGGTAAAAGCGTCATAAGTTAATTTTGTTTAATTACTTCCCATTCTTAGAAATTTCCAAAACTAATTCCATTAGCTTAATTAGAATTTTTTACCATCTAGTTATGCTATTTTTAGAATTTTTTGAGCACTTTTAAAATAATTTTCGTTTAGCTTCAACTGAGTCACTATTTACAAGACACTAGTAAGCAAACTTTATAGTCTATTTTAGCCCCTTATATGACATCAATTTAGTTTGAAATTTCACCCATAGTTATATTTTAATCATTTCTATCATCTTATGGCCTCAGCTTACTTCAGGTTCCTGAAAGTACTATTCACTATTCAATGGTCCGATTTTGAAATATCAAAAAATTATGGATGTTGTAATTTTTCCTCTCTTAAAAGAATTTCATCCTCAAAATTACTTAGACTGAATAGGTGTGGATATTGAGCTCTCATATGCTCTTTGCTCTCCCATGTGGCTTCTTCAGTTTTGTGGTGTCTCCATAGCACTTGCACCAGTGGGACGGTTTTGTTCCTCAGTTCTTTAATCTCATGAGCAAGAATCTGCACCAACTTTTCTTCATAGGTGAGATCAAGTTGCATTATAATCTCATCTACTAGAAATACATGGGAAGGGTCTGATCTGTACCACCTTAATATTGACACATAAAAGACATCATGGATTTGTTGCAACTCTAGCTAGCCCTATACATTGTAACACCTCTACCTGATTTCCTAAGAAACCTAATAAAAGGTATAACTTTCCACTAGGTCATCCATCCTAAAATTTCTCCAGCCCATATTCTTTAACACTAATTGACATATTTATTTAATGGATAGATTTTGCCTAAATCTTTAGTCTAACCTTTAAGCATTATTACTCAGGGTATAACAAATCTAAAAATCCATTTAACAGTCCTTAATTAACTTTACAGAAAATTGGATAGCATAACGGCTATTTGGGTGACATTTTTAAAATTTAAACACACTTCTAATATAATTTAGATACTCATGTTACCCTCTGAACCCTTCTAGTCCTCCAATAACACCAAACATATATCAAAAAATCACATAAGGCTTCATGCCCAAAATCATCAGAAAGTATAGAAATTAAAATCATTTAGATAGTGGCCTTTATATACATCTATCTATTCTAAACTTATAATTACAGACACTTGTAGCCTCTAAGCCGGCTAAACCTAAAACCACAGTATTTACATGAGTGCTTACTAATGAACCCTAAAAATACCAAAAATATACCCTTCATTATTGTCACTGCTACATTGCAAAATCTATAAAGGCTGGACAACTATCTTCTATTACCTATGCACTAAAACACCAATACACTAATTATAAAACTCAATGGTAAATTTGATATAATAAAACAAAATGTCAATCCAAGCATACATACATATCACACATACCATAAGTGTAAAATGCATCATACAATATCCCTATTATAAAAATAATATTATCTTATTCACTAGTCTCCTTATTATATTAATCTATCTGATGCCACTATTTAATTTATCACAATTCTTATTATTACTGTCTATCATTATTCATTATTTAATTTATTATACAGGTCCAACTGGTTAAACTACACTTATAGACATTGGATAAAAGGGAAATAAATGTTATGCAATGGCCCACATTTTGGACCTCAGTCTTTGCACGAACCTAATGCAGTGGCTCAGCTAGTGAACCTCAATTATTGCACTGACATGGTCTGATAGTGGGGATATAGAACTCCCTAGTACCAAAAAAATAAAAATGTCATCATTTTATTATATCATCAATCCATTATAGTGTAGTGACCTAGCTTATAGACCTCAGTGGCTGCACCCACCTAGTCTAATAATAGGGATCTGCCTGCACCATATAGAAATATCAACATCATATTATACAGTGGCTCAGCCGGTGAACCTCAATCACTGCACCAACCTAGTGCAGTGGCCCAATCATTAGGACCTCAGCAGCTGTACCTACCTATATTATCATACTAGTAAAGGCTCAGAGGACTAGTACCTCTAACAGCTGCAAACCGCTAGTTGACTGATCAACCCATTCAGTGGTTGTCTAACTAATGGATTAACTATTTCTTAGTTATTTTTTTCCATTACTAATCATATATTTAAATTATTTCTAAGTGATTAATATATAGTTATAAGCCATTTTTAATAGTTTATTTTTAGCTGGATAGTTATGGGTTACTTTTTATATCGGACAGTTATAGGTCTATTTCTAAAAGACAATTATAGGTCCACTTTCTGACAATTCTAGGTCCTTTTTTATGCCTATGTCATGCCCTTATTAAAATCCTGCTATGTGTCCATTTTGGGTCCTAATTACAGGTCAATTTTAATTGTCCATCTTTCCATAGTATAGTTACAAATCATTGTCAAATTCTAGGAGATAGTTATAGGCCAATTGCCATTATTCATTAGGCATTTCTTCATGCCATTTCAAGCCCTTGTTTCATGCCATTATAGGCCATGT
>CANXYI011925452.1:0-17962 GCA_948208565.1 Hura crepitans | reverse complement strand
TTGTGAGTGGTATGTATAATGACAAGGCTGATATGTGTGAATTCATATTAGTGAGATTAAAATTGCTTATATTTATATAGAATGGTGTATGTGCACAAAACATTAAATTTGATAAATATATCTTTTATAATGGTGATTGATATCCATATACATTTTGTTAGAATGAACATACTTACATGATTACTTGCAATAATTATTTCGATTACACCATTAAGCAATTCACTTAGCGCATCATTTTGTTTACAATACACAGGTAAGAAAAACAATTGAGCTACGCCTCAGGATATCCAGACAAGTAAGAGGAGACTTTACTTTTTGGTATATTTTGGTGATGTACATAAATAATGTAATGTATAGACTATAGGAAGTTGCACTCTTATGTTGGTTATGTATAATTTTGGGCTTAAGCCATAACACGTAATATTTTGTAATTATATAAATTTTGGTCTATAACTATAAACCCAAAAATATTTTTAAATGGATTTATGCATAACTGATATCTCTTCCTGAGGTTAAGATTATGTAGTTGATATGGTGATATTAGAGTGATTAAAGGATCACAGTGTAGTGAAAATGTATGAGTAAAATTATAGAAGTGTTTTTCTTATCAGAGGTTACTGTTCAAAAATTTTAAACAGTGCCTAGTATAGCTATTATGTTGCAAAAAATTCAAAACGAGGATTCCTAATTTTTGGACATGTAACTTGGCTTTAATATGATTTTTGAAAAGGAAAAAAAAATTATATGGGTTCATAAATGTGAATGATAAAATATTAATAAATTATATTGAAGTATAAAATGAGGTTAGATAACATGTTATATAGCACAACTTAGCTGGGTATGGTGATCAACCGATGGTCAGACTAGGTAAGGGGTGTCACATACACATACACACACACATATTGACTTTATCCAAAGTAACATGAAATCAATTTGTTACTCTTAACATACTCGTATACATATATGTTACATCTAACAATCATAACTTCTATGATCATTGTCTATATAACCATCTTGTTATTCATGTATTAGCATACATAAAAGACTGTGTACATCTGTATATAACATGTCTTTCATACATCCAAATCATGCTTTTACTACTTCACCAACATATTAGGCTTTAACACCTCTTCTGTACTCTAACAATTATTTTAACCAAGATTCCTTCGATAATTTTCCTTTATCTTTGCCATATTTAAAAGACACACGTTCGATACTAGATAAGGTAACTACCTGACCACTAAGGCCATGGTTGTGTAGTGGACACAAAGACCTTACAGTGACTGCACCAGCCTAGTATATGTACAATGGACATAATTAGACCTTACAGTATCTATATATGCCTAGGTTATATAGTGGCCCTATAGACCTTACGACTGCTACACTAGCCTAAGTGTGTGTACAGTGGCCCCTCTAGACATTGAGGTAACTGTATTAGCCTAAAGATATGTACGTGGCTATATTGGACCATAGGGCTACTATACTAGCCTAAGGATATGTATAGTAATGCCATTGGACCTCACAACTACTATATTAGCCTTTGACCACTGAAGCACCTTAGTAGTAGTTGTACATCCCTAGTCGATTGGACAACCTATCCAATTTAGGTTGTCTATTTGTATGGCTTATCACTATGATTTTTTAGGTTCTATGTACTTAAAATAGCTTATTTGTATTTTGACAAGTCATTTGGACAACACATCACCAAATGGGGTAACTAAGTTTTCTTTTATCTTATTAAACCCATTCAAATTATTTATCATGCATTATATGCATGCTCACTTTGTAGCTAGACATTTTACCTTAGCATCATATGCATATACATACACTTCTATGTTATTATACCATTCATTTCCATGTTAGGAAAAATACTCATAATACACTTTAGTTAATGGCCTCTTTATGCACATCATAAGATTTAGTTATCACTTATATAATACTCTAACACCATACTCTCAATTAAGTCAACCATATATATAATAACATATCAAGAGTTATTAAAGCATTAGATGTCTTTATCTCATTCTTTATTTCTTACACATATACATACTCTCTAATTTATCATATCATGATTATAGTGATAACATTTTCATACCATCAATAACCTTTCATTCAAGCACCTCACTTTCCTATATCACTTATATTATATACCTACTTTATCTTACTAATATTATATGTAAACTCAATCACACATATCACTTGAGTTCTTTAAGCCATGTTATATATCACTTTAATGCATGCCTAACACATAACCACGTGCTTACCATTTATGTATTACAAACACATTGACCATCACATCACTTATATTCATCTTTTATACATAATAAGCATTATCATAAGCATTTTGCACACATCAACACATTAGACTATTCTCGCTATTCATATACCTTATCATAACATAACCACTTGCTGAATGCCTAAGGCACCCACCAAATCTAATATTAGGCCATTTGGCCATAACGGCTAAACTTTTCCATCTCACATACTTATAACCATATTCTTTCATTTAAATCATCATACTCCTTATATAGGTAAACAAATCCATATCCTTGTCAATTTGTCATCATAACTTAGCATGAATACATGTATACCCATTTAGTATATCATACATAGTATTACTATTTTTTGCACATGTTACTCACATATTTTATTTTAAAGATAGCATTAACATATCATTCATAATCATAACTCAAGCTTATTAAATCCATTTGCCAAGCAATAAAGGTTTCGGCCAATATAGAACATTCATAGGCAATTTAAGTCTTTTTGCATTGAACTTCTCTATCATACAACCATTACTTCACATACTTCATTATCTTATAATCCAACATAGCTAAATCATGTTATAAACACAACGCAACATAAAAGCACCATTGATATACCATTCAGCCATGACATAATATAAGTATTTATCAACCTAAAATTTATCTTTATCACATAATTATGCATGCTTAAAACATCACTACATTATCTAATGGCACTATAAAGCCAAACCACACACAAAACACATTTTTTGCCATAACATGTAGCAAGCCTTACCATCTCATTTTCACCACTTAAACACATATTTAAGCATACTTATAATGCTATTTAACTACTAATTAAGCATATATCTCATTTATCATTAATATACACGCTTATAACACATTCTTTATAATAACATACCTATTTTAAATCATGCATTTTCTAGCCATAAATATTATATCATTGCATGCACTTAAAAAAATATACTTAAAGCACTATTCAAATCCTTCATAAACCTTTTTTAATATTTTCCTCTTGTTTCCTTCTTATATCCCCTTGAACAAAACCTCAATCCATAATAATTATAATATTCCTTAAATCTTTAAACTAACTTTATATTATTAAGACCTTAATATACCTAAGAAAATTATCAAAACTTGAAAATAATAAGTTACTTGAATGGGTATTACTATTCACCTAAGAACCAAAATATCTAATTCCTCATAGTTAACTTTAAATTTCCCTCAATTAATGAGTAAAATAGCTTATTTAGTCCTTAAATAACTTATCCTAGCATAAAATGGCTTAAATGAACCAAATTAAAAAGAAAAGAAAGCTTACCTTGAGCTTTCATGGCTGTCAGCCTAAAAAGAGGGATGAGGGGTTATTTTAGGTAGCCATTAACCAAAATCTTAACCTTATATGCTTAAATCTCAATGGCTAAGATCACTCTTTAAGTGAATCTAATGGTCTATAATAATCTAAGCCTAAAAAGTTGCTTTTTATTCCTATTAAAATTTTTATTCTTTAATTTTTTGATAAATTAACATATGTTGGGATCCTAATAAATCACTTTTAATGATACTCAAATGTCCTAAAAAATTTAAGCTTGAAAATTGTGAAAAATAAAATTAAATCAATGTTTTTATTCTTATTTGATTTTTATAAAGTACTTTTTCATATTAAAAAAAATCCAACTCAACTTTTATCATGCTCTTTAGAATATTTGAGCCTCAGGATATGGTATTCTCGGGTCAATCTGAGTAAAAAAGGAAATATTTTTTGGTTCACCTTTAATTGCATCACTATTTAAAATACACTGTGGTAAAAACCTCATTACTTTTTACTCCTTTTAATGACTTTGTTTAAATTTCAAACTTTACCCAAAAATGTTTTATAATTAATACTATCATTATATAACATTAGTATGAGTCGAGTTTCGAGAAGCACTATTCACACCTCGAGAGGTATTATTCGTAAACAAACTTTTTATCAGCCATTGACCATTCGAATGTTCTTATATCTATGCCAAACTTTATCCATAGCCTATTTGTAACCTAAACTCTTTATTTGTAAGGTTAGAAACTTTGTTCAAATCCTAAGAGTCACTATTTGGAACTCCAAGATTCACTATTCATAATCCTAGCCGTTACCACTTGTTAATCATCCAAATGTTCCTACTTTTATATCAAATTAGACCCACATCCTAGTTACAACATGTATTGTTGATCAATAAGCAAACCTTAATCATGTCTCAAAAAGTCAGTATTCATGACTTCAGGTTTCAATATTCACAACTGTAAGATTTTTAGGTGTTACATTTTTTCCCTTCTTAAAAAATTTTGTCCATAAAATTCCCAAAGTCCTATTATACTTTGCAATGCTAATATACATATATGCTCTATTTATCATAGTTTCATGTTCTATATAAACTTCCTCATTGCTTTACATAACATATAACAACCTTTTTTTATCATCTGTACTTAGGCTTATCTCATTTAATTATTTATCAGCTCAACTATTCATACTTTCATTACTTCCCCTTTTAAGTCTTTCGTAGGAGTCCATAATACATATACACCCATCTTTTAAAATCTTTCTTTTTATCTTTTACACATGATATATCCATTATTACTTATTGAATCTTTTCTCTCATTATAAAACCATTGCATTTATGCTATACTACTTTGATTCTTACATCCTTTTTAATTACCCATTTGCTTTTATAATCATCTTGATTACTCTTTGTCATCAATAACACTATATAACTAGTTCTATTTATAATCCTAAATTTACTTCTTTTCTTTGTTCTACTTTATCCTTATCCATTGTAACTTCCATTATAACTATCTCAATCATTCTCATATTATTAACTTATTCAAGTGTATCTTGTTAACTTTCCCCTTTCATCAGGGTAAAATGTAAATGTGTATAATTGAGCAGTGATTATGCATATGCAATAATATAGTTGATGATGATAATGTAACATAATCATGCACGCTATTATTATAATGCTCGAATGATGCAATACATAACCTAGGCCCATATTTCATATGTCCACATAATATCCCTTAATGCCTCCTGAATCTATGATTACTCTCTTTGTAACTCTAAATATACTATCACTTTACTTCATTTCTCTATTGATGCATACTCATATACCTTTGATTTCATAACAATTAAGAACATTTGCTTATGCTAATAATATGTAACACCTCTTACTGGATTCCCAAAGAAACCCAATAAGCGGTGCACTTCCCACCAAGTTAGCTATCTTGAAATTTCTCCAATGTCCATTCGTTTAACTTTTACTCAAACTGCACTAGCCAACTCTATCTGATTCCAAAATTATTTAAGTCAATTCTTATAATCTATTTTAATTCATTTCATCATGTTTCAACTATTATAGACATCATTTAACACAATCTAGTGTCATCTAAAAATTCAATAGCATAATGGTTGCCTTAGTCACTATTCCCCAAAACATACCTACCTGTAGACACTTCAATATAATATATCACATCTCCTAGACCTATTTGGTCCCCCAGATATTATCTTATCACCATTATCTAACACACAATAGTTATATGCCTCAGGCCATAATAAAGCACACAAAACCTTAGGCTCAAAAGCATATACACAGTTCACATGAAAATAAGAAAACCATCACGGGGATTATTATAGAATAGCCTATACATACAGATACTACCCTATGTCCCTTTTATTCACATCACACCTATATTCCCCACCTAATACATAAGGTGCAAAATCATATGTTTGTACATGACTAGTCTTCTCAAGAATGTCCTCTAAACTCTACTCTATATTTTACGAGGCAATGTCCTTGACCATAGTACCTGTGCATCGAAATAGGTACGCTGAGTATAAAAATACTCAGTGGTGAATTCCACCATTAAAACATGTCCACGGGTTAACTAATGTATTATACTTTCATTCTAGTCTTATCTTGATAACCCAGTTCAGTAAAAGAAACTAACATTCATAATTACCATTTTATCCCTAAGGTATTTTTGCTCGTAATTATCCAATTAATTTACCCCAAGGCACATAATTTATGTTTTTAATCATTATTAATCACTTCATGCTTATACTATACCATTTTAAGCATTTATTCATCATCGGTGGAAAAATTACTAAAATGCCCTTATATTTAGTTTCACAATCATACGTGAATTTATTAATCTTATTTAATTATTTTAATTAGCCTAACTCAGGAGACATCCCTAACAAACACTAAATCTAGAGGGAAAATAAACTGGTGCAGTGGTCCCCATTTTAGACTTATGTCGTTGCACCAGCATACGTGCCATAATGGAGATCAGCTCATAGCCTCTTTAGACACAATTAAATAACATCTGTGTGACATAATAGAGAAGAGCCTATAGGCCTCCCTAACCATAAATAATATCATTAGGAATGTGACATAATGGAGAAGAGCCCGTAGGCCTCCCTAGCCATAAATAATATCTCTACACTTATGTGACATAATTGAGATTAGCTCGTAAGCCTCCCTAGCCACAAATAATATTCACTGCAATATCACACAGTAGCTATGAAAACCCTAAGTTGACAGGTCAACTCATCCTGTGAGTGTCTAACTAGTGGGCTAAATAGCTCATTTTATGTCCATTTATTGACTAATAGTGTTCTTATAATATTTAGGTTGCAAATACAGATAGTTATCATTTTTATTACACAATTTATTTCTCAGCTAGTCTGGTATAGCCATATTTTGGCTCAATTGGGTAAAAATCCCAAATAAAAAATTAATATATATTTAGCTATAGCCAATAGTGTTCTTATAATATTTAGGTTTAATATATTATAATTTATCATAGCATTAGTTCTCAAGAAACTAACACTTTCTATCCAGTGACATTTTTGGTTCAGGTAATGGTTAATTAGACAGTTACAAGTCATTTTAACCACTTTTCAAGGTTCATTTCTAGGACTATTTTAAGTCCAATTGCAACACAATTTTCTACACCTTATTAAGTAAATTCATAGGCTAAAAGCCAAACATATCTAGGCCACTTCTAAGGCCAAATAATAGGCACAATTGCCATTCATGCATGTATCTCAAATCTAACCCCAAGGCATAAGTAAATGTTCAATTTCATAGTTCACTTCAAGCCACTTTTTAAGTAATTATTTTAGGTCATAGCCACATATTTTAGTTCACCCTTTTTAGCCATTTCAAAGATACATTCTCAAAGTACATTTAAAATATTACCATGCCATATACATTGTTCAATTTAAGGTCATTACAAGCTAACTCAAACTATCACACCATACTAGCCATTATAAGTATAAAGGTTAAGTGCACAAGTTATTCTTAAACCATAGCCCATAAAGGCAAATCTAAGTCAATTTACATACTGGATTTCAAGCCATTTTCTAGTTTTCTCACTTCCTATCATACCATTTTAAAATACATAATAACTAGTTTACACTAAAGTCTCATGCATTCCGTAAACATTACCTCATAACATTTATAAGCATAAAGCCTTTACAAAGGCTATACTTATCACACCCTTCCTATAGCCTCCATGCCTCTAGGCTATTAAGGGATTCATTGCCTTTACATGCATTTTTACATTATTTATAATACATATATATTATTCATTACCTTGCTAGCATATACACATACATATATACTTCATACTATGCATGCCATGTTATCATACAAGCCATACATGTCTTAGGCATAATGGAATCACCACACACTGATGCATATATCCCTCTTCTCATACAACATAGCATTAATTTATACGTCAAACACTACATAAGACCATTAAAACCAGCCATACACATGCTCTAAGTTGACATAGCTCTTGGCTACTACATGTACACATCCTAAGCCATAATACACTTTGCTAACAATTTTACGCACACTTTCATTTCTTAATAATGTCCAAACCATAGTTTCTCCCTAAATGTGATATCACACACACATTAATCACCATGAACACACAACATTCCTTATATACACCTCTCGACCAACTATACAAATCCCACCAAACTTAACTATTTTCACCAATTAACCATATAAGTCACCTTCTATGGAATTTCATGCTACCATACCTCACTTTCATTACTTTGCTTAAGCTAATTCACATGCCTAACATCTTTACAAGCAAGAAAAGGAGCTACTAGAAATCAAGGGCATGATATAAATGGAGGAATTCACTTGTTAAGAGGAACACTTGAAGCCCCTAATTGCAAAAGGTTCCAGCCTTCCATAGTGACTTTCTCCTTCTTTGTAGAGCTCTATTTTCCATCCAATTGCCACAAACACCTCACACACATAGTTACACATGTGTTTAACATAATCTAACATCAAATAACAACCAAAAATCCTAAGAAATGGAGGAGAAATAGCCATAAACTCACTTAAGGGTTAACATTCTAGACTGTCTAAACTAGTAATTTTTACCAAATTTTATCTCCCAATTGAGAAGCCCTTTTTGCTTAATTCTTTTTTGCTATAGTACCTAATAGACAACTTAAATTTAGAAATTAGAATCACTATTTTTGATGAAGAATTGAAGGAGTTATGCCTAGGAAACTTCCTCCTTGGCGTCAGCAATAGTAGAAAAAGGGAGGAAGAAATTTTCCTTTTTCCCCAAGTGGAAATCCACATGTCCAATGGGTTTTGCCACTTAGCAAGCTTCCTTGGACACTTGGCATGGTGTGGGTCCCATTTAAATATGACAAGGCTATCTCCAAACCTCTTAAACTATCTCAATTTTTTGGCAAACTTCAAAAATTCATGGTAATTCACTCGAACATTAGAAAATTACACTATTTATTTTAAAATTCCTATTTTAATCCCCTCTATTGGCTTGTGAATTTTTGTGGCCAAATTCCATCGATAGTGTAGTTTTTAGACTACCTCGATTTGTATGCTAACCTAAAAAATTATGAGAATTTGCAAATGACCTCCGATTCTAAATAATTCTTTCACCATTGGACTTAGTGTAATTTTTGAGCTTCAGGGTCAACTATTTTTGGGTCCGTCTGGGCACATCTCGAGTCTACCCTGGCCCAAGAAATTTTTATTGTACTAAGGGATTATTTATAGTCTAAAATGAATTGTTGGTTTTGCTAAATTTTTAAATTTTGCTCTTTTCATCAGATTAAGGCCCTTCAAAGATTCATGATCAGTGTCACTGCCTCGATTTATATGCACGTGACTCGACACCTTAGGCACATCTCTTGAATAGAGTGGCACTGTTTATGGAGCCTAAAAAACATAGCCATTACATAATATTTCCTCCACCTAAAACCTTTATCCTGATATGATCTCTATATATATATATATATATATATACATACATATATATATATATATGTACATATATATATATGTACATATATATATGTTCATATATATATATGTGCATATATATATATATATATATATATATATACACACACACACACACACACACACACACGTATATACATTAGTCAAGATTTCATCGAAACCATAATATAATCATGTCATGACTATCCATTTGCACCTCTACTTCTTTTTAAGGTTGTAAGAACTTGCTTCATAAAAAACTAGAAAAAAGCTTATCAATACTTGTAAGAATGATCTTATACTATACATCATCTTAAACCCTCAACATTTATATGTTCCATATACAAATTTTTTTATTCCAAGGAATGCCTAAATTAGAGCTCTGATGTGATGCCCCTTACCTAAACCATTCCTTGGACTTGAGTAAGAAGCACCACATAACCCAAAAATATATCTTTTACTAATATCTAGTTTACTAGAAAACTTTTTCCAATACATGTCAATCGTAAATCTTATGAAAGCATCTTTAACAAAATAACTTAATAGGCTAAACTATTCAGGGTTCATTGTATAAAAAATTCAGTAGTATAACAGCTATACTAGTAACATAATTCCCATTGTAAATAGTAACCTGCATAGAAAATGCACTTTTATAAACTTTACATCATGTTATATTCCTTTGTGATTCCTTCTAATCATCCAGAAGACAACATTCATCCCAAATCTAATTATATACATACAATCTCAACCTCATATCTAACATATCATGTATAACAATCATTTCTAAATTTAAGCATTATTCATTTATACCACTATTTATACTTGTCATACCATGGTTATATTCATGCACAAACATATTTAAGAATAGCCATCTTCCATCCATACATAATATCTTTACATATAACATTTAATACATATATACATACACACACACACACATACACACACATGTATTCAGGCCTATAATCTTTAATAATAAATATATATATGTGTGTGTGTGTGCATGTGAGTGCTTACACGAAATGATTTATCACTATACATAAAAAAAACCATAAAAGTAGCCTTTTTTTTTTAAAAAAAAACCTGTAATCTCTGTAGCTTGTAGGTCATTTAGTCATGCCACTATAATCTTATGCATTGCCATAAATGGTGCACTAAACTTTATAGCTTTGTGGTGTATCCAATAATATTATGTTTGTACATACATTACCATTTCTCATTATTCATAACAACACATATAACATGTGTCTTACACAAATAAGGTGTTTTATTCAAAAGTGTGCATGGCAAATAACTTATATCATATCTTATATTTATGTATAAAATCAACTTCCATTTACAATATTTAGCACCATATTTAATCTTTCTATTTATACAAGAATACCAATTATTTCCCATTTAATTCCTAACTTTAACTATTTTATTATTTAAGTGTATTTTGTCAGTTATCATGCATTAACAATAAATCTCCACTTAGGGTTCGCACCTACTGTCTACTATTTATCAACTTGTTATTTCAATAAACATAATCACAGATGTGTTATGCACACACACATTGAAATTATCCAAAGTAACAAGAAATGCTTTTGTTACGCATAACGTATTCATATACATACATGTTACATCTTACAATTAAAACTTTCATAATCATTATCTATATAACCATCTCATTATTCATGTATTAGCATATATAAAAAGAAAGCCATGAACATTTGCATATAACATGCCTTTCATGCATGCAAATCATACTTTTACTACTTCACCAATGTACTAGGTTTTGACACCTCATTTGTAATGCCCATACTTCGAGGCTCTGTGAATAGTGCCACTGGATCCGAGAATGTGCCCAAGTGTCAAGCCATTTGCATGAAAATTAAGGTAATGACACTAGTCATAAAACTTTGAGGGGTTTTAATTTGATGAAAAATATAAATTTTAAAACTTTAGCAGAACCAATAATTCATTTCGGACTGTAAGTTACCTCTTGGGGCAATAAAAATTTTTCAATCTAGGAATGACTCAGGATGTGCTTGGATGGACCTAAAAATAGTGGACCCTGAGGCTAAAAAATTCTACTGAGTTTATTAGTGAAGGAATTTTTTGGATTTTGAGGTCATTTGGAAATTATCGTAAATTTTGGGGTTGGCATGCAAATTGAGGCAGTCTGAAAACTACCTTATAAATGGAATTTTACTGCAAAAATTTATTAGCATATAAAGGGGATTAAAATATGGATTTTAAAATAAATAGTGTAATTTTTTAAGGTTTGTGTGAATTTTGGTGAAATTTCAAAGTTTGCCACAAAATTGAGGAGTTCGGGTTATTGGGACCCACCCACCTATTTGCCACCTAGCCTAGGGGAGCTATGCCAAGTGGCTAAGGTAGGTGACAAGTAGATAATTCCACTAAAGAGAGGAAGAAAACACTCTCCCTTTGGCTATTAGAATAGACGCTAGCTTTACTTTTGGGAGTCAATTTCTTCCTTCTCCTCTAGCCATTTTAGCCACTTCTTAGTCCTAAAATTCACTTTGGTATGTTAGACAACTAAGGGAAGAAGAAGCACTAGAAAAGGGATTTTTAACAATTAAATAAAAATCACCAAAGATTGTTGGTTAGAGACAGCCTAGCAAAGGTACCAAGGTGAGTTTCCTTGCCTCTCCCTTAGTTTTTATTGTGGTTTTTGGGCTAGAAATGGTTGTTTATGATGTCTAAGGTCTAATACCATATGGTCTAATGGTTTTTAAGGTGATTTAAGGAGGGAAAAAGCTTGAAAAAGGGAATAGAAGTGCACCGTGGTAGGCTAGAAGTGTAGATTTGAGAGGCTTAAAGTGTGGAATCCTTCTTTTTTGAGTTTAAGGTAAGTGAATTCAAACAACATTCACTTTATGGCCATTAACTTTAGTAACTCCTCTTTTGAATTAGGCATGGCTTAAGGACATGAATGTGCTTAGCTAGGTAGCTTCCTTAAAGAATTGTAGTGTGTGACTTGATAAAATGTGAATTATATGGAAATAAGCAATGTTGAATTCAAACTTCAGTAACCAAGAGGGGTGTAAGTCGTTAAGGTGTGCTTATAGGATTTGAGGTATAAATTGATGGCTTTATTGTTAATATAAAATGGAATTATATGTGAATTAGTGGGAAAAGGCACAATTGGCATGAAAGGTGTGTGTAGCCGAGAGGTAGAGGTGTGAATTATGACATGAATATTGGGTGTATTACCTGTGAATCATGGTGGAAATTAGAGGTTGGCATAGAAATGCATTTGTAGGGAGTGATCTTGGTGAGACAAAGAATGTGCATGTGTATGTGATATGTGGCCGAGGCATGCATAGCTTGTATGATAGCATGGCATGCATGGTATAAAGTATATATGCATGTGTGTATATGTTAACATAGTAATGTGTAAGATATATGTATGATAAATAGTGTCAAAATGCATGAATTGGCAATAAATCCCTTAGTGGTTGTGAGATATACATGGCATGGGGAGGCTTGGTAAGTATGGTGTGTGAGTAAGGTTAATGTGTACGGGTGATATAAGACAATGGCTTGTAATACATGATATTATATTAGCATGAAATTAGCTAATATGCACTTTAAGATGGCATGACATGTAGTGAGAAAATGAATTGAAAATGGCTTAGACATAACCATAAAGTTTTGATTAAAAATTAAGGATAAAAAGTGACTTGTTATTGCCTTTAAGGGCTATGGTTTGTGAATGCATAATATACCTAAATTATGTGCCTAAAATGGCTAGTATGGTGTGATCCCTTGTGATGGCATGTTTGCCTAGATTTTGCCTTTTATATAGCCTAAGTTTTAGTTGGATTTAAGCCTATGAGTGCATAGAATAACTAGTGAAAATTGAACTAAAAAAATGATAAAATGAGTCTGAAAAGCTTAGTTAAACCTTGTTATAGTGACCTATAACTGTCCTAGATAACTATTACCTAAATCCATAAATCCTTGAGATAGTAAATGGCATAAATTTATGAAGCAATTATGGAAATAAATTCAACATAATATATCATAATTAATTGCCCTTGAATCTTTAATAATATTTTTCTAATATTTTACCTAGTACAGCCTATTTATGGCCATACTAGACTGGGCTAATTTCTAACTGTGTTATAAAAATAATAACTGTCTATTTTTAATATTCTAGTATTATAAAAAGTTAATCAGTAAAGAAAGGGGCACAAATTTAGGTTAATGGCCCACTAGTTAGACACCTACTGGATAGGTTGATCGATTAACTTAGGGATTCTTAGTAGATGCTATAATGTCTTTTTTTTAGATAGGGCTGGTACAACAGTGTAGGTCCCCATTAGGGCCACTATACTAGTCTGTTGGAGAAACAAATTCCTATTCTTATTACTAGATGCCAAAATTGATATTATTGATGCAGCGACGTAAGTCCTTGAGGGCACTACATTAGTCCGTTGGATAGACCAATCCACTAGGTAGATAACCCTTGATAGTTGCACCCTAGGTCCCAAAATGTGATTAGGCCGGTGCAGCGGCATAGGTCTAAAATGGGGGCCACTACACTAGTTATTTTTCCCTTTAGATCTAGTGTCTATCAGGGTTATCTCCTGAGATAGGCCAATAAAAGTGATTGAATAAAATTAATAAATATACTTATGGTTATAAATCACAAAATAAGGGTATTTTGATAATTTTTCCAATGATATTGCTTAATGGCTTAAGTTGTAAAAACTATGCATGTAAAGAATAATCATGATCCTGGAACATAATTTATATGAGTTATAGTGACTAACTGGATAAATTACAGATAGAAACACCCTAGGGGTAAAATGAGAATTTTTACATGTTAATATTCTAAGTCAAACTTAGATATTGAGACAAGATAAAAATAGGAGTTTTATGCATGAATAACCTACTGGGTATGATTTTAATGCTTGAATTCACCATTGAGTATTTTATACTCAGTGTACCTATTTTGATGCATAGGTACCAAGATTAAAGACATTGCCTCGTAAAGTATGCAGGGAGTTCAGAGGACAAGTCTAAGAAGGCTAATAATGTATATTTGTATAGTTTTGCACTTTATATACTTAGGTGTGGGAAAGGGAGTATGATGTATATAAACAAACTCAGGAATGTAATTATGTATACATATATAATCAAACTTTATTATTATAATTAGTGTAAATCCTTATGTGTATGTATGCTGGATGTATTAATCTATGAGCCAAAGGCTTTATGTGCATGATTGTTTTAGCTTGAGGCTTGAGTTTTACTGGGTGATAGTAATGATGATATGATGATACCTGGGAGGCCAAAAGGGTTCAGGAGATGTGTTAAATGTTATAGAAGTGTTTACAAGTTATAGTGAATTTTTAGGATAGTGATCGAGCAGTCGTTATGCAACCAGATTCTTAGGAAATATCTGAAAGTGATTAAATATCCATCTTAAAATAATCTGACATCATGGCATGAACCTAAATAAACTATTAGAGTAGACTAGTCTATATCGAGGGTCAGATAATATTGTCTGAGGCAGTATATGAAAAAGTTAAATGTGTTTGGGCAAGAGTAGTAATAAGATGGGTGACCTAGCAGGAAGGGCACCGCCTTTTAGGTTTCTCTAGGAATCCAGCAGGGGGTGTTACATTTTGTGGTATCAAAACATAGGTTAATGTTCTTAAGCCAAGTACATGAGTGAAAATGTTTAAGTTTCCAATTCCTCTAAACTGTTACACTATCTGAGGTTGATAAGTTATTACTTTTTTGCAGTAGGCCTATAGCTAATCAGACACCTGAAGGAGGGCCCAAGAGGTGGCTAGTTTTCCACTAACTATAATTTAGGGGGTAGGTAATACATCAATGCTTAAACCCAGTGATGCTACATATCAGCCACCGCTACCAGTGCCTAGCCAACAATAGGTTGAAACATCAATTGCTTTGTTGTAGTAAAGAGTAAATTTGCTCAAACATACCTCTATTGCTGTTGCTCCACCTCTACCTTCTCCAGCATCGGTACCTCTACCACTAGTTCCTCTATAAAAGACTGCCCTAGAGAGATTAGAGAATATGAGAGCTGTTGACTTCCTGAGGGAGGAAGGATGATGTTGCTAGAGCTGAATACTTGCTAGACAGGACTTTCAGAGTTTTGGAGCAGTTAAACTGTACTAAGGTGGAGAATCTATAGTGTGCTACTTACATTCTACTAGAAAAACCCACAACTGGTAGAACACTATTAAGAGAAGAAAAACACTAGTAGAGTTGACTTGGGAATTTTTCCTTAAGGAGTTCAGAAAAAGATACACACCTAACTCCTATAAAGATAAAAAGAGACAAGAATTTCTAGATCTAAAGTAGGGAAGGAGAATAGTGTCAAAATATAAGAAAGACTTTACTAGACCCTTGAAGTACGCTGAGGAATTTATTCCTAATGAGGAGGAGAAATTCAAGAGATTTCTGGCAAGATTGAATGTGGAGCTGAGGATATAGATGGCAAATATTAGAGAGAGGGATTTTGTTATGTTAGTATCAGTCGTATATGATATGAAAGAAATGGTACAAGAAAAAAAGGGACCTTTTAAAGAGAAAGAGGTAGTTCACTGTGGGACAATCTAATGTAGCATTAGGAGATGGGAAAAAGAGGAGAGAGGGTTAAACTCAGGCACAGTCTTAGCCTAGGTCTTAGCATCAAATAGGGTATTAGGGGTTAAGGCAGGTACAAACCTAAAGGTTAAAATAAGTTTCAACTATTATACCTTAATTGCCTCATTGAGCTAGTAGTATTTGGAGCACAATGGGTAATAAGAATGAGCCTCCCACATATGCCACTTGTCAATAAAAGCATTGGTGTAGTACAGAGTAAGTTGATGCGGGGGCTATTTTTAGTGTGGTGCCGAAGATCATTTCAAGAGAGAGTGTCCTTAGAGGCAGGTAAGGGGTACTCAGACCTAAAAATCTAATGTAGCACCTCAAGATAGGGGTTAGAGGTAAGTTAGAGGAGAGCAGTTTAATGGTAGTTAGGGCACTAGGACCGAGGCTTATGCTCCAGCAAGGCAGTATGTTGTCACAACCAGAGAAAAGGTTGCAGCACTAGATGTCATAACTGGTACCTTCTATTTATTTAATGTTTTAATTTTAGCTTTCATAGACCTTCATTCTAAACATTCCTATGTATGTTCTACACAAGCATAGAATAGGCAATTAGAGCTTGAGCATGTTGATGTAGACATTAGAGTTAGTAATCCTATAGGATAGTGTGTGGTGGTGAATAAGGTGTATAAGTAATACCTCTAGTAATTCAGGGGCATAGATTCTCTACTAATTTAATTGATTTACCCTTTAATGAGTTTGATGTAATTTTAGGGATGGATTGGTTGATTGAACACCAAGCCATTATAGATTGTAAACATAAGAAGTTGACCCTTCAGACCATAGGGGGACTACTAGTGACAGTGGATAGTAAGAGAACTCTTGTGAACAATCTTATCTCCGCTATTAAGGTATAGAGACTCTTTCAAATATTTAGCCTATGCTGTTAACCTAAATTCTCCTAATCCCGATTTAGCCCATATTCTAATTGTTTTTTAGTATCCTGACATATTCTCTAATGAGTTACTAGGCTTACCACCTCAGAGGGAATTGGATTTTGAAATTGACATATATCCTGGTACTAGTCCAATATCTATTGCTCCTTATCGAATGGCACCTGTTGAGTTAAAAAAATTGAAGATACAATTGCAAGAATTGTTAGATAAGGGTTTTATCTAACCCAGTGTATCTCCTTGGGGAGTACCCATGCTATTTGTAAAGAAGAAAGATGGGTCGCTCAGGTTATGCATTAACTATGGGCAATTAAATAGAATGACTGTGAAGAATAATTATCTATTGCCTAGGATAGATAACATCTTCAATCAGTTGAGAGGGGCTAGTGTATTTTATAAAATTGATATGAGATCTAGATATCATCAACTGTGGATTAAAGAGGCTGATACACCTAAAATTGCCTTTAGAACCAGGTACGGGCATTATGAGTTTTTGGTGATGCCATTTGGGCTCACTAATACTCTAGCAACTTTCATGGATCTCATGAATAGAGTTTTCTAGCCTTATCTGGATTAATTTGTGGTGGTGTTTATATATGACATCTTGGTGTACTCTAAAAGCCAAGAAGAGTATGAATAGTATCTTCGGGTGGTGTTGCAGACCCTGAGAGAGAGACAGTTGTATGCCAAGCTCAGAAAGTGTGAGTTTTAGCTGAGGGAAGTTACTTTTCTAAGCCACATAGTTTCAATTGAGGGAATCAGAGTTGATCCCAGTAAAGTGAAAGTAATGCTAGAATAGGACTAAGAATGTAATAGAGGTGAGAAGTTTCCTGGAATTAGCTAGGTACTATAG
>CANXYI011925374.1:0-12604 GCA_948208565.1 Hura crepitans | reverse complement strand
TTTTTATGTCACTTTTTGCTTCGAAAATTCAGAAAATATTCTCTGTATGTCCAAATATTCCCATTTTAGTTTTAAAATTCTTTGATTATTGGGACTAAGGCCCACATAAAATTTCAAGTCAAAAGTCAACTATTGACTTTTTGGCACTATTCACAGTTAGAATAAAATATTCAAAAAAATATAAGTTGACCTCAAAAAATTCTAATTCCTACTCTATCATACTCTGTGGAATTTTTGAGGATCAGGGTATGATATTTTCCAAACCATCCGGGTGCATCCCCTGGACTGTCCCAACCTGACCACATTTTATCTCCATAAACAGTAGTTTATACCCTAATTTGAATTATTGGTTCTGCTAAAATTTTTAATTCATTCGTTTTCCTTATTTTCAAGCCCGTCAAATTTTTATGACCATTATGCTAGTCATCAGACTCGAAATGACGACCCGCACCATAAAGAACATCACTCAAGCCCGCCCAATACTGTTCATAAGACTTTGACTGTCGGGTGTTACAATTTCATTTTTATTTTACTCAAGAACGAGTAAAGGTTCAAGTTTGGGATGGTTGGTATAATGCAATTTTACATAATGTTTTGGTATAATTTTAGCTCAATTTAATGTAATTTGGTTAGGACTTTAATTAATTTTAAGTTTAATGTGTAATTTTGTTTAAAACATCCTTAGTGGCATTTTTCTTTGATTTTGAAGGTGAAAGGGATCAATTTGATGCGAAAAGGTTACATTGGAGCTAAGAGATCAATTCGAGTAAATGAGATCAAAGTGTTGCCCAAGAAAGGACATCACAATCATAAGTAAGCTACAAGTCACGCATGTGACCCCTCAAGATTCTGGAGATGAGACTGAAGAGTGAAGTGAAGCTACTGTGAAAAGAAAGAGGCCACAACCATGACCCACTAGGGGTGTCAAACCCATAACCTCATGAAAATCCAAAGCTGCATGAAAAATCACGACTTAGCCACTGCCTAATCATAGGGTCCACGCTCATGACCGATTAAGTGTCAAGCTCATGACCCCATAAAACCTTAGAACCCAAATTCACAATTTTGTACTATAAAAAGTGTATTTTCTTGATTTTATGATAATTTTGGAGCTACCAATAATCGAGCTTTCACCCAAAATTCAAGGGAGACAGTGTTTTCAAGTGATAGAGCACCAATATATAGTTCCAATTTGAATACTTGAGCTTTCTTGTAGGAGATTTGTCAATTTCAAGGAGAATTTTCTACGTAGAGTTGGGATTTTCTTTAAAAATAGCACAATGATTCAAAACTTTCTTTTTGATTTTTCTTTTATTTTGGTGGAGTAATTTTCTTTTTTGTTAAGAGAAACTTGAATCCCTAGATTGAATATGGATTGTTAGTTAATTCAATTGCATAATTTATTTAGATCTATTCTTCTCCTATGATATTAATGCTTGAATTATTGATGATTAATTTTATTATTTAATTGTTGTTGGAATAACCAATTGGATATATGATTTTAATTTGATTTAATTCTTGATGTTCTGATGGATGAATAGCTAGGTTGATTTATATTTTATCAAAAAGATCATATAATAAACTTAGGGTGTAACAACCCAAAAATCCCGACTCTCGTGAAAAGTACTTTCAAGGGTGAATAGTACTTTTCAAAACCCGAGTCGCACTAAGTGCACCAATGGAAAGTATTAATTATGAGAGAATTTTGGGCAAAGTTTGAAGCTAATCTAAAGTAATTTGGATGGTTAAAAATGTTAAATAAGATTTTACGATAATGTCCTATGAATAGTATCACAGGCAAAACTGAACCATAAAATAATTTAAAAGTTGCTCAAAATAATCCAGAAATATTACAATCTGATACTTAAATATTCCGAATAGACCATTGGCTTTGGAATTGAGATTTTTAGATATTAAAATGTATTTTTACTGAGTTTTTGGCTGAGGAAAAATGTTAATTTTTTTGATTTCTTCGTCTTTCGAGCTCAATTCTTTAAGTGTCTACAGGATTCGTATTAACCTAATTTTTAAAACCTATTTTGAGGAATTTTAATTCTTCTAGAGGGGAGAAATAAATTATGGAAAAAAATAAAATAATTTTTCAAAAAACTATAAATACCTAAAATCCCTTTCCTTCCACCATTTCTCTCCACTTCCCTCTCCTTCACCCACAAAAACCTGCCACCTCTCCCTCTCCCTTTCTTCTCTTTTTTCTTTTATCTCTTCCACACCCACTCTAAAAAATGGGTTCTAAGAGGTAGAGCGTATCAAGACAAAATTGTAGAGACCAAGATCGCCTTGTTTGGTGGAAAATCTCGAGAGGAATCGGGATTTCCTTCCCAAAGTTAATAGTAACCATCTCACAATCGTGTAATTTTATTTTATTTTTCATATTTTTTCTAGGTCCCTTAGGTGCCAAGAATCTATTTATAATGTTTTTTTAATTTTCTGTTAATTATTTTATTTTATATGGATTTTCTAAAATTGAACCTATTTGAATTTATATGTAAGAATTCGAACCGAGCTTCCTGAGGTAAAGAGAAGGCCTAAGATAGCTATAGGCATACCTGATGACTATTTTTGGTATGCGTAATCACTTTAAAATGAATGAAAATGCTTGGAAATGTATTATGTGTATTGTGTGCATTACTAGCTATTAGAAGTGTAATGCATGAATTAATTAACTATTGTTGAATGGTAACATTAGATGATATAAATGTGTATTAGGGATGATATATGTGTGGCTTGTAGAGGCCAGATGCCTCATATTCATTAATGAGCTTGATGTTGAGTCGATATGCCATATTAAGAGCTAAAAATGCAAGTGTGGATGAATGTGGTATTAATGCACTTGTATGAGCTTATATATGATTAAATAGGTGTGTGTATGCATATATGGGTGGCCGAATGCTTAATATGAGAAAATGACATGTTTTAGAGGCAATTGTGGCATAAAAAGGATGTATGAGTAATGTATGTGAAATTAAGGCATAAATGCATTTTGTGTGTCTTAATGTACTTTTAGGAATGAGCGTGTGCATATGGAAGTGGCCAAATGCCATGTATGATACGAATATGGACTTTTGCCATGTAATAAGGCTTTATGTGACTAATATCAATAAATGTCAATACTGGGTGTAAATTTGTGTATGGATTTGAATCTTAGTCTTGATGCAAATGCTTGATATATTAGACATTATAAAGTGTCAATGCATGATGATGATGTAGAATAAATATGCTTAATATGAGAAGTATATGTATGATATATGTTATGGCCATATAAGGCCTAGTGGTGCTTTAAATGGCATATTAAGGTATTAATGAGAATATAGATACATGGATGTATCTTATGATATTATTATGAGTTAATAAGTTTATGTAAGCCTAAGTTGGCTACATGATATGATTATGTGACTTATGCTATAGGCATGTGTTTTAGGCCTTACTAATGTGTAAAATGGCCAAGGAGACATAATTATATGAGAATATGGTATAAATGGTGTAAAATGTATAAATGGCTTAAATGACATAATATAATGAGTTTAATAATGCCTATATAGTTAGACAACCTAGTTTGGATAGGTTGACCAGTCAACTAAGATTTTCAATAGCTACTAGTTTACCTTCAGGTATGAGACCTATAGGGTCACCGTTCTATGTGCCGACATGCATAAGTGTCTACGGGCATATTTTTCTACGTATCTTTAAATGCGAGTGCCTACGAGCCTATGTTTTTGATAGGCCTATGTCTACGTATCTTTACATGCGAGTGCCTATGGGCCTATGTCTACATACCTACGGGTGTGAGTACCTTCAGGCCAATGATATCCACTATCTAGCCTTGGATAGTTTTCTCTTTGATATGGGCATTTTTTAAACAATATAAGACTTTAAAATGATGATATAGTATAAAGATGTTTATGAAACTGGAAATTTGATTAATGTATGACTACGAGGCTATCACATGTAATGTATATTGTTAAGCTTTCTATAATTGCTTAAATGAGCACGTGTTTATTATGAGAAGATAAATGCGTATGTTAAGCTTATGGCTCATTTTATTTATGTTGATGATAGTTATGATATATGTATGAATATAATATGGGATATGCATATTTCTTAACATGCAGGTATATCGAAAATGTTTATTTGCTTATGAACCATATTGTATGCTTACTATTGATATCATGTCATAACATTGAAATGAAATGAATAATTGCATGATATAATTGGCATATTCATGTTGAAGTGATTACACCACTAAGCAAAAGCTTAGTGCATTCCTTTGCTTGTGATGCATAGGTAATTGGGTAGCAAATTAGAGCCAAAGCTTCTGCCCTATAGGAGAACATAAAGACTGCCCATTTTGGGTGCTTTTGTTTTCATTTTGTAAAATGGTCAAATGATGTAAATATAGATAGTGATGCTCTTATGATTCTAGAGGGATTGGCCTAATCTATAAACATGGGTCAATTTTGTAACTTAAACTATATTTATTTCAAAAGCTTTATATTTCTCACATAACTTGTATGATATCTCTTAATGTTGCATGTGAGAACATTGCTTGTGATGAGTCTAAGGCTCTATGTTATTTTCATGATGATTAAAGGGTCAGGAGGACCCAGTTGGAGTTGTGTTGTGATGTATATTATTTTAAAAGTGTTTTTAATAGGTTTACTATTTAGGAAAGTGTCCTAGTACAACCATTATGCGATCGGATTTTTGACACAATGACCCCATTAGTTGCCTCATAAAGCATGCCAAATAGTTTTTAGTGTTTTTACAATTCCTTAAGCCAAGAAATGTTTTCATTAATAAAATTTTTAATTTAATAGGGTTTGATGGATAGTGAAATTGGATATTAGTATGCATGCACGCTCTTTATTTGGGTTTGGTGTATGGGATGGGTGGAAGGCATCACACTTAGTGGTATCAGAGCTCCAATTTAAGCTTTCCTCTAAACCTATGAGTTTTATAAGAGCACTGTAGCAGTTGTAGTATGTTTACATCATAACATTTTACATGTGGGGTTCATAATCTATTTCCTTTACCTACAGATACGGAGATGAGTCATAGTACTACTCGAAGCAAAGAGGAAGAAGTAGAGAGCCATGCTCCTACGACTATTGGGCAAGGAGGGACACAACCAGAGTATGTGACCTCTAGTGATGCGGGACATGCTATACATGGATAACAAGGTCAGCCAGCTTGGCTACAGATGATGTTAGAGTCTATCAGGTAGATGACAGTGGCTACTCCAGTTGCTACTACTACAGTTCACACAGTTCCACCTCCAGTACCTTAAGAGCAGTAAGCTTTTTAGAAGACATACATAAAATGGTTATTGAGGAACGTGGCTAAGTTCTTCAAAGGTGAGGAGCTGGATGAGTCGAGTAGAGCAGAGTATTGGCTAGATTAGATGTTCAGGATTATGCAGCAGTTGAAGTATCCTCAGGAGGAGTATACATTGTGTATTACTTCTATGTTGTCAGAGGAAGCTTTGAAGTGGTGGGAGACCATTATAGAATCTTAAGTGGGAGTTCTTTCTTCAATAATTCAAGAAGAAATACATAACTAAGCACTACATGGATCAGAAGTACTAGGAGTTCATGGAAAGGGTTCTAGAGCACAAACTCAGACATTAGGTGCTCCTAGATCTCCTACTAGTAGTGTGCCGACACCAACTTGTTAGACTTGTCATAAGAGACACCAAGGTGTATGGTAGAAGGTTACACCAAGAGTTTACTAGAGTTGTGGCTCTAGAAAGCATTTTCAGAGGGACTGTCCTGTTAGACCATTAGAGTCATTACAAAAGAGAGATATCAGGGGCAAAGCTGTGGCCAGTCAAAAAGTAGAGCTCCAGCCAGGCAATATGCCATACAAGCTAGAGAGGAGGTAGATGCTCCAGAGGTTATAGTGGGTATTTTCCATATCTTTGATTTACTTGCTTTAGCACTGATAGACCCATGGTCCACACATTCATATATCTGCACAGCATAGGTTATAGATTGAGGTTTAGAGTCAGATGACATTGGTTTTGATATGATGGTTAGCAATCCTATAGGATAACACATCATAGTGAACAAGTATATAGAGACTGTCCTTTGTCAGCACAAGGACATATTTTCTTAGAGGATCTCATTGAATTATCGTTCAATGAGTTTAATCATATCTTGGGTATGGATTGGTTATCCAAGTATCATGCCATGGTGGATTGCAAAAAGAAGAAGATCACATTACGAGCTAGTGATAGGTCAAAAGTGACATTGATTAGTGAGAGATCAGATTACATGGCTAATATAGTATCAGCAATTGTGGCTAGAAGGATAATGTGAAAGGGTTGTCAAGGCTACATTACATATGTGGTTGACACTAAAAAGGAAGCATCAAAAGTAAGTCAAATTCCTATTGTGGCTGAGTTTGAGGATTTTTCCCATATGAACTACCCGGTTTGCTACTAGAATAAGAGTTAGAATTTGGAATTGAGGTAATGCCAGGCACAACACTAGTTTCCATAGCTTCATATAAGATATCTCCTATAGAGCTGAAGGAGTTAAAGATACAGTTGCAAGAGCTTATTGATAAAGGTTTCATCAAATCGAGTGTTTCACCATGGGGAGCACTGATTCTATTTGTCAAGAAGAAAGATGGTCCTTTGAGCCTTTGTGTGGATTACAGGCAATTGAACAAAGTCACCATCAAGAACAAGTATCCCTTACCATAGATCAATGATCTTTTTGATCAGCTTAGAGGGGCAGGTGTCTTCTCTAAGATTAATTTTAGATCTGTGTATTATCAGCTAAGAGTGAAAGAGGTGTACATACACAAGATGGTTTTCAGGACTAGATATAGGCATTATGAGTTCCTAGTGATGCCTTTTAGGCTAACTAATGCACCGGCGGCATTCATAGATCTCATGAACTAGATTTTCAAGCCATTTCTAGATCAGTTTGTAATAGTCTTCATCGATGACATCCTTGTGTATTCTAAGGACCAAGAAGAGCATGAGAAGTATCTACAAACAGTTTTATAGATCTTGAGGGATGAGAAGCTCTACGCTAAGCTTAGCATGTGTGAGTTCTGGCTAGAGAAAGTGTTATTTTTGGGGCATATAGCATCACCAGAAGGCATAAGGGTTGATCCTAGCAAGATTTAGGTTGTAATGGAGTGGATACCACTTAGGAACACAATTGAGATCAGGATTTTCTTTGGTTTGGCCAAATATTATAAAAGGTTTGTTAAGCATTTTTCCTTGATAGCAGCCCCTATAACACAACTTTTGAGGAAAGATATGAAGTTTGAGAGGGATAGCAGATGTCAAAAGAGTTTTGATAAGCTCAAGAGTATGTTGATCGAAGCTTTGATTTTGGTACGGCCAGTGTTAAGAAAAGATTTCAATATATATAATGATGCCTCACTGAATGGGTTGGGATATGTACTCATACAGTATGGCAAAGTTGTTGCTTATACTTCACGGCAATTAAAACCTTATGAGAAAAAATACCCGACACATGACTTAGAGCTCATAGGCATTATGTTTGCCTTAAAGATATAGAGGCATTATCTTTATGGGGAAAAGTGTTATGTCTTCACTAATCACAAGAGTCTGAAGTATCTGTCGACACAGAAAGCGTTAAACTTAAGGCAAAGAAAATGGATAGAGTTGATCAAAGATTATGATTGTCTTATTGACTACCATTATGGGAAAGCTAATGTGGTTGTGGATGCCTTAAGTAGGAAGTTAATGTTAGCTTTAAAGGTGATACATGTTAGTTTGAAGCTGCAGGATGATAGTGGTTTGTTAGCTAAGTTGTAAGTCAAGCCCAGTTTGATGCAGGTAGTGAAGGATTTATAGAAGGATAATCATAAGATTTAGAGTATCATGAGTATAATCTAAAAGGGGAAGTCTACCGAGCTTGTGATCAAGGAGGATGATTATTTGTATTATCATAAGTGCCTTGATGTACCAAATGGTGAAGATGTAAGACAGTAGATTCTTCAAGAAGCGCACATTGCACCATATGCTATGCATCCTGGCAGTACTAAGATATATCTGGATTTAAAGATGGTCTATTGGTGGTCGGGCATAAAGAGAGACATAACTGATTATATGACTAGATGCCTCACTTGTCAGCAAGTGAAGGCCGAGCTTCAAGCTCCTTCTAGTTTGCTACATCCTATAGCAATCCCAAAATGGAAGTGGGATCGAGTCACTATGGATTTTGTGATTGGACTACCAATAACCAGGAACAAGCATGATTCTACTTGGGTGGTGGTCGATAAATTGACCAAGTCAGCTCACTTTATTCCAGTAAGAAAAAATTATTCTTTAGAGAAGTTGGCTAAATCGTATATTGAAGAGATAGTTAGGCTTTATGAAGTGCCTTCTCCTATTATTTTAGATAGAGATCCCTATTTTACATTAAGATTTTAGATGAAACTCCAAAATGCTTTGGGAACTAGGCTTAGTTTTAGCATGGCTTTTCATCCTCAAACAAATGGGCAATCAAAAAGGCTTATTCAGGTGCTTGAGGATATGCTCCAAGCATGTTCCATAGAGCTCAAAGGCAACTGGGATAAGTATATCTCTTTGGCAGAGTTTACTTGCAACAACGATTACTAGGTAAGCCTTGGTATGGCTCCTTATGAGGCATTGTACAGGAGACGAGGCATGACTCCTTTATGTTAGAGTGAGTTGAGTGAGCATAAGTTTATGGGATTGGATTTGGTTAAGGATGCTAAAGAGAAGGTGAAAATCATCAAAGAAAGGCTGAAGGCTACTTCAAATAGATAAAAATACTATACAGATTTGAAGAGAAGAGACATCGAGTATGAAGTCAGTGACAAGGTCTTTCTCAAGATATCTCTATGGAAAAAGGTGTTCAGGTTTGGTAAGAAAGGAAAGTTAAGTCTGAGGTTCATTGGACCATACGAGATCATAGAATGTGTGGATCCATTGGCCTATAAACTGGCTTTACCTCCAGAATTGCAACAAATTCATGATGTGTTTCATGTCTTGAAGCTAAGAAGGTACAGATTAGATCCTTCACATATGTTGATAGCTGAAGAAGTGGAGATACGGTTAGACTTGTCATATAAGGAAGAACCTATAAGTATCTTAGCCAGAGAAGTTAAGGAGTTGCGAAATAAGACAGTGCCATTGGTGAAGGTTTTATGGCAACATCACGGCATAAAAGAAACGACATAGGAGAGCAAAGCTCAAATAAGAGAGCAGTATCTAAATCTCTTTGAACCAGGTATGACAAGGATGACATCTTTATTAAAAGGGGAAGAAATGTAATGACCCGAAAATCCCAACTCTCGTAAATAGTACTTTTCGGGGTGAATAGTGCTTTTTAAAACTCGAGTCACACTAAGTATACCAATGGGAAGTATTAATTACGAGAGAATTTTGGACGAAGTTTGAAGCTAATCCAAAGTTATTTGGATGGTTAGAAACGTTAAACAAGATTTTATGGCAGTGTCTTGTGAATAGTGCCACAAACAAAGTTGAATCGTAAAATAATTCAAAAGTTGCTCAAAATAATTCAAAAATATTACAACCTGATACTTAAATATTTCGAATAGACCATTGGCTTTGGAATCGAAATTTTTTAGACATCAAAAAGTATTTTTATCGAGTTTTTGGTTAAGGAAAAATATTAATTTTTTTTATTTTCTTCGTATTTCGAGCCTAATCTTTAGGTATCTACGAGATTCATATTTACCTAATTTTTGAAACCTATTTTGAGGAATTTTGATTCTTCTAGAGGGAAGAAATAAATTATGGAAATAAAGTAAAATAACTTTTCAAAAAACTATAAATACCTAAAATCCCTTTCGTTCCACCATTTCCTTCCATTTCTCTCCACTTCCCTCTCCTTCTCCCACAAAAACTCGCCACCTCTTGCTCTCTTGTTCTTCTCTTTTTTTTTCCATCTCTTTCACACCCACTCTAAAAAATGGGTTCTGAGAGGTAAAGCATCCCGAGAGGGAATTGTAGACACTAAGATCACCTCATTTGATGGAGAATCTCAAGAGGAATCGAGATTTCCTTCTCAAGGTAAATAGTAACCATATCGTAATCGGGTAATTTTCTTTTTGTTCTAATTTTTCTAGGTCCCTTGGGTGCCTAAAAAGCCATTTATAAGGTCATTTTAATTTTGATTAATTATTTGATTTTATACAAATTTTCTAAAATTGAACCTGTTCGAATTCGTAGGCAAGAATTCGAACCGAACTTCTCAAGGCAAGGAGAAGGCCTAGGATAGCTACGGGCATACCTGAAGACTATTTTTGGTACGCGTAATCACTTTAAAATGAATGAAAATGCTTGGAAATGCTTTATGTGTATTATGTGCATTTATGACAATATGTGCATTAATGGCTATTAGAAGTGTAATGCATAAATTAATTAAATATTATTGAACGATAATGTTGGATGATATAAATGTGTATTAGGGATGATATATGTGTGGCTTGTAAAGGCCGAATGCCTCATATTCGTTAATGACCTTAATGTTGAGTTGATATGCCATATTAAAAGCTAAAAATGCAAGTGTGGATTAATTTAGTATTAATGCACTTGCATGACCTTATATATGATTAAATAGGTGTGTGTATGCATATATGGGGGGCTGAATGCTTAATATGTGAAAATGACTTGTTTTAAAGTCAATTATGGCATAAAGAGGTTGTATGAGTAATGTATGTGAAATTGAGGCATAAATGCATTTATGTCTGTCTTAATGTAATTTCATGAATGAGTGTGTGCATATGGAAGTGGCCAAATGCCATGTATGATACAAATATGGACTTTTGCCATGTAATGAGGCTTTATGTGACTAATATTGATAAATATCAATATTGGGGCTAAATTTGTGTGGATGTGAATCACAGTCTTTATGTAAATGCTTGATATATTAGACATTATAAGGCATCAATGCATGATAATGATGTAGAATAAATGTGCTCGATATGAGAAGTGCGTGTATGATATATGTTATGGCCATATAAGGCTTAGTGGTGCTTTAAATGGCATATTGAGGTATTAATGAGAATATAGATGCATGGATGTGTCTTATCATATTATTATGAGTTAATAAAATTTATGTAAGCCTAAGTTGGCTACATGATATGATTATGTGACTTATGCTATAGGCATGTATTTTAAGCCTTACTAATGTGCAAAATGACCAAGGAGACAATTAAATGACAATATGGCATAAACAGTGTAAAATGTATAAATGGCTTAAATGACATAACATGATGAGTTTAATGATGCCTATATAGTTAGACAACCTAATTTGGATAGGTTGACCGGTCAACTAGAATTTTTAGCAACTGCTAGCTTACCTTCTAGTATGAGACCTATAGGTTCACCGTTCTATGTGCCAACGAGCGTGAGTGCCTACAGGCCTATATTTTTATGTATCTTCGGATGCGAGTGCCTACGGGCCTATGTTTCTGCGTATCTTCGGATGTGAGTGCCTACGAGCCTATGTCTATGTATCTTCACATGTGAGTGCCTACGGGCCTATATCTACATACCTACAGGTGCAAGTGCCTTCAGGCCAATGATATTTGCTATCTAGCCTTAGATAGTTGTCTCTTTGATATGGGCATTTGTTAAACAATATAAAGACTTTAAAATGATGATGTGGTATAAAGATGTTTATGAAACTGGAAATTTGATTAATGCATGACTACGACGCTATCACATGTAATGTTTGTTGTTAAGCTTTCTATAATTGCTTGAATAAGTATGTGCTTATTATGAGGAGATAAATATGTACATTAAGCTTATGGCTCATTTTATTTATGTTGATGATAGTTATGATATATGTATGAATTTAATGTGGGTTATGAATATTTCTTGACATGCATGTATATCGAAAATGTTTATTTGCTTATGAACCATATTATATGATTACTATTGATAGCATGTCATAATATTGAAATGAAATGAATAATTGCATGATATAATTGACATTTTCATGTTGAAGTGATTACACCACTAAGCAAAAGCTTAGTGTATTGCTTTATTTGTGATGCGTAGGTAATTGGGCAACATATTAGAGCCAAAGCTTCTGCCCCACAGGAGAACATGAAGACTACCCATTTTGGGTACTTTTGCTTTCATTTTGTAAAATGGTCAATGATGTAAATATAGATAGTGATGCTCTTGTGATTCCAGAGGGATTGAGCCTAATTTATAAATGTGGGTTAGTTTTGTAACTTAAACTGTATTTATTTCAAAAGCTTTATATTTCTTTCATGACTTGTATGATATCTCTTAATGTTGCATGTGAGAATGTTGCTTGTGATAAGCCTCAGGCTCTGTGTTGTTTTTATGATGATTAGAGGGACAAGAGGACCCAGTTGGAGTTGCGTTGTAATGTATATTATTTTAGAAGTATTTTTAACAGGTTTACTATTTGGGAAAGTGTCTTGGTACAGCCTTTATGCTACTGAATTTTTGACACGATGACCTCATTAGTTGCCTCATAAGTGTGCCAAATGGTTTTTAGTATTTTTACAACTCCTTAAGTCAAGAAATGCTTTAATTAATAAAAGTTTTAATTTAATAGGGTTTTATGGATAG
>CANXYI011925273.1:0-15041 GCA_948208565.1 Hura crepitans | reverse complement strand
TTCAAGCAATGTCACTAAAATTGTCTAACATAAAGTTTATATATTACTCTCAATAATTATTTTAATTATTCAACAATTTCACATTAATTATCTTCTATTGTTACTTTAATCTTTCAAGCACTACATTTACATTTATTTACTTCTACTTTTACTCATTATTCTATGTCATATTTACTTAAACAAATAAATTTCATTGTGCAATAAATACCATTTTTAACAATTGCTAATTATATTTTAATATAATACTATTTTTATCTATTAATTTCCTTTAACTATATACACACACACACGCACACACACACACACACATACATATATGATTTTTAAATACTCATTTATTTAATCCATATATGCAAATATTGACATAAATATTCATCCATTTAATTAATTCCATATCTTGGTAATATATTCACACAAATATTTTCCATTCCTTTATCTATCTTAAATATTATTATTATTATTATTATTATTATTATTATTATTATTATTATTATTCTTATCTTCCAACTCATATATTAATTATTAATACCATATATCTTTGCATAATTCATATAAACTCAATTATTTATAATGATGCATACTTGAATTAATTATTTAATTATACCTTATTATATATAAATATAACATTAATTCTTATAAGAACAATAAAATTTCTTCATTTAATTTACTTTACCAATGTAATACAAATTAATTTTATATAATTTAGGTACTAATATTACATATATAACCATTATGTTCATTATTATACTTAAAAATTTATTTGAGACCATTATATACATACATATACATAAAAATTCTTTTATTCATCAATTATTCATTTAAATAAATCTTTTTATAATTCATTAATATTAGTATATTATTTAACCTAAATTTTACATATCATGTACATGAATTTTAGACACACCACTAATTAATCCATATTCAACATATTTACATGTATTACCATTGATTTAATACAATAATATCACTTAATTAATTTTTAACTTAAACATATTATAATTTATAAAATCTATTCATTTAATCACATATCCATACACTTAACCACCATTATATTTCAATTATACCAAATTTAATATACACATAAATAACTCACTTTTCCAACTAAATTCATTCTAACCTCAAATTAACAATGCTATTCTTCCTCTTATTTCATTATTTTCCATCAACTACATATTACATATGAAATTTTAACTATTTAGTTGTAACATACATTATACACCTTTTAGCCATATTTGTTTAACTTATTCAACAAAATCATCTCACCATATTATGTATCTAAATCATGTTATAATCATTCACATCACTAATTTATGCCTTAATCATGCATTAAACAAAATATGAACATAAGGTCACATAAATTCCATACACACACACATTACTTTAAACTCAACAACTTGAATACACTTACTTAGGACTTTATTTGCATCCAAAATTGCCTTCCACACCATTGATTTGCCTATCCCATGCTCACCCCAATAATAAATTATAAACATAATGTAATTCTCATTAGAAAAATTCATAGAATATTCATACTTGCTCTAAACTCCAAATTAACACTTGAATCACTTATGTTGGCTCCTAAAATAACCTAAAAAATTGTTAAAATGTAAAAATAACCAACTTACCACTATATGACATTTGAATCTCTAAAATTCTCCATACTTGAATTCCTCTAAACCTTCCTTGTTTTGCTTTCTTTTATCACTATTTATAGACTTTATAAAGGTGTTATATGGATTCTACACCTTTGGTTTGGGGGTTTAGGTGCATTTTAGAGGTTGAGGAAATAGAAAATATCATGTTTATGGTGGCAGAAAGCTTAATTTCAGCCATCCATAGAGTTTAGGGAGATATTGCTTATAAAATCTAGATGTTTCTACCCTTATATACCCCTCTTTTAATGGCCAAAATCATCCCACTTAAGATCCAATGGTTAGGATTAATTCCAAGGTACTTTAGTGCATAAAAATTCAATTCTAATCATAGAGTCTTCAAAAAATTCCATTCTTATTTCCAAAAATTCAAAAATACTTTAATTAATGCCTCTCTTAGATTTCTTAGTTTTTGACTGAGTAGAACCCACTGAACTAATAAATCACTAATTTAATTAACTTCAATAAATTATTTCCCCTAGTAAAAAAAAAATCCAATCTCAGTACCATTAGCTTAGTTAGAATTTTTGACAATTAGGTCATGGTATTTTTAGATTTTTCTATGCTCATTTCAGGTATTTTATCATTCAATTAAAACTAAATTACTATTCACTAGGACACTGCAATTCAAACTTTTTTTTTACTCATTTAACCACTTATATGATGTCAAATTGTTCCTAAATTTCACCACAAACTATCTTTTAATGAACACTTATTTTTGGTATGATAACCCCATTTAGATCGAGGCGGTACTATTTAGAGCCCTGTTTTACTATTCACGAAGATCGAGTTCTGAACCTCGTTCTTTTCACACTTTTGCATTCCTTTCTTGTTATTTTCATGTTTTTACCTCTTTCATACATGTTCCACTTATCAATAAGCCTTAAATTACTCTTTTCCTAAATTGCCCTTGATAATTTAGAAAATGACCATTGCATCCTTTCATGAATTTTCACTCTACTATTCATACCAATTGACTCGACTAGATTTGTACATCAATTTTATTCTCTATGGTTTACTTTAATTCTCACTTTCTGTGTGAGTAAATTGGTTCAAAAGTCGAGGCATGACAATACTAGCACCTCTAAGATGATAAAAAAGATCATCAATCCTAGGTAAAGGATATTTATTCTTAATAGTCACCTTGTTTAACTATCTGTAATCAACATATAACCATAGCAACCTATCTTTCTTCTTTACAAAAAGCATAGGTGCTCCCCATGGTGAAATACTAGGTCCGGTGAAACCCTTGTTTAGTAATTCTTGTAATTGCACCTTCAACTCTTTCAGTTGTATAGGTGCCATTCTGTGTGGTGTAATAGATAAAAGTGATGTACCAGGATATACTTCAATTGTAAAATTAAGCTCCCTCTATAGAGGTTATCCTGGCAACTCTTCATGGAACACATCAAGAAATTTAGACACAATTGGTATCTGATCAAGGCTAGGTATGAAACTATTAGTGTTAATCACATAGGCTAAATATCCTTCACAACCCTTATGGATGAGTCATTTAGCTATAACAGCTGAGATGATATTATTCAAAGAATTTCTCTCACCCACAACTGTCACCTCTTATCCCTCTATTGTCTAGAGGGTAAGCCTCTTGTTTTCATAGTCAACGATAACCCGATGTTCAGATAAATTGTCCTTACCGAAGATAATGTCAAATTCAAGAAAAGGAAGTTCAATGAAGTCTATTGGGACTAGTTATTTCTAGATCACTAGTGGATAGTGTCTATAGAATTTATTCACTGTCACACTCTATCCAATTAGATTGCTTACTTAAATGTCCTTTGCTTATAGACTCTGGTTCTAAACCCCTATCTTGTGCTTATGTGGTGTAAATATAATAGTGAGTGGATCTAAGATCTATAAAAGCCAAATTTGGTGCATAAAATAAATAAAAAGTACTCACAATGACATTTAGAGGCTCTACTTCCTTACAAGCTCTGATGGCATACTATCTACGTAGAGCCCATGCCTCTGATCTGGTCCCCTGATTATTACCTAGTTGGTCTTCTCTATTCTATCTCTATCTACTATTCTAGGGTACTACTAATACTTGAGTTTGAGTAGCTTCAGTCTGCCTCTGAGGACACTCCCTCTAGAAATGGTCTTTAGCCCTATAAGTGAAATGTTCTCTTCTTTTTATATGCCAACACTGACCCCAATGCCTTCTAGTACAATTTTGACAAGTTGAGGCTATACCCCTAAGTGCTAATAATAGGGCATTAAAGTCTTGTTAAGGTGGTCAAGGCCTAGATACAGAAGCCTGACCAAACCTCTATGAGTCGGACTATCTCTATGATTGCTACATTGGTTGAGATTGAGACTGAGTCTGCCTCTACTTCTTACTAGCTTTAGGTATTGAGCTAGTTTGATCTGATGTGAAAGGCCTCTTCCTTTAGAAAATGCACCTCTTTTTTAGCAACATCTCTTCCATATCATAGGCCACTACTACCAAAATAGCAAAGTTTAGAACCTTTGAGTTGGTTATTTGTATATGTAACTCCAGATTAAGATCCTTAAGGAACCTCTTACACCTTTCCTCTTTAGTAGGTATAAATTCCTCTACATATCGACTCAATCTTGCAAATTCTTTTTTATATTTTGACACAGATCTTCTTCCTTACTTCAAATTTAGGAACTTTTATCTTTCCTTACATTTATAAGATTTTAGGATATACCTCTTTTTAAACTCTTGTAAAAAGAATTCCCAGGTTACATCTATTACTACTTTACTCTTCTTAGTTGTATCCCACCAATAGAAAGTTTCCTCTCATAAAAGAGGGGTAGAAAATTTCAAACTTTCCTCCTCTATGCATTTCAATTGCTCTAAAATCCTAAGTGTCCTTTCTAGCCAATACTTTGCCTTAGCAGCACCATCTTCTGTAGTACCCAAAAAATCTACTGCCCCCATCTTTTTAACTCTCTATAAGTATGTTTTCTATGGTCCAATTGAAGGTGGAGGTGATGCAGGAGCTGGTGCTGTTGTGTGTTTTAAAAAATCTACAATTTGCTGTAAAAGTGCTAGAGATGCCTAGGTCTATGGCTATTCATGTGGCTAGTGTGTAGCATCATTAGGCTTTAGTGTAGTAACACTAACTACTACTCCTTACATAGTTGTAAGAGTATGGCTAGCTACCTCTTCTCCTCGTTCTTCTAGAATCCTTTCACTCATCTTGTATCATTACAAAAAAATAGCTTATCTGCCTCATTGTAGTGTAGCTTATGAAAAAAAATTAAATCTTAGGCATTAGCACTCATGTAGAAGACCTAGAAATGCCTAAACGAGGCTTTGATACCAACCAATGTAACACCCCTACTTGATTCCCTAAGAAATTTGATAGGCAATGTCACTTCCCACTTGGTCACCTATCCTAAAATTTCTCCAACCCTTATTCATTTAACACTTATGATTATATTTATTTATTAGACAAATGACTTCTAAAACTCTAGTCCATTCCTCAAACATCATTATATAGGTTATAACAAATATTAAAATCCATTTTTTGTAGTAATTAATTCTATAAAAATTCGGGTAGTATAATGGCTACTCGGGTAACATTTTTAAAAATAAACACCTATGAAAAAGCACTTCTAATAATATCATCCACATCTATCATCACTTGGACCCTTTTAGTCCTCCAATATCATCACACATCATCATTAATATCATAGATAACATATAGGGCCTCAAGCCGACAATCGTAAAAAAATATAGAAAATCAAATATTTAGATAAAGGCCTTTTATACAATCATTCACTTTAATCTTAAAATGTACAAACAACTTTAGCTACTATGCTAATTATGCCTAAAACCCATATTATATACATGAGTGCCTACTACACACCATCAAAAGAACAAAAATATAACCTTGAGTTACTAACACTACTTGTGATGCTCGTAAGTTGAGGCTCCATGAAGAGTACCCCTAAGGCCCGAGAAGGAGTGTACTAGTGATGAAACTTTGACTGATAATAAAATGATGAAAAAGACTAAATTTAAAAATTTAGTAGAACTAATAAATTATTTTAGGCTAAAATCTAGTAAGTAGTAGGCTCAGATGGACTCGAGCTGGGAATGACTTGAGATGTTCCTAGATAGACCTAGAAATATCACACCCTAAAGCTCAAAAATTCCACTGTGATCATTGGTGAAGGAATTTTAATTTTTTGAAGTCGTTTGGTAATTTTTCAAAATTTTCAACAATTCTAAGATTTTTTAAGAAATTAGTTAACCAACTTGTCGAAGGAATTTTGGTGTGAAATTTTATAAGGTTCTAAATAGGCCTAAAAGAGGATTGTTAAAACAAATGCAATGATTTTTTGAGGCCAGAGTGAATTTTAAAAAATTTCCCAAAGTTACAATCAAAATTGTGCATTTTTAGGGTGCTCCGGTGCCATGTGTAACCACTTGAGCCACCCCAACCCACTATAAATAGTATGCCATGTAGACATTCCACCACATAACCAAGTGACACCTCACCTCCCCTATTTCTTCCTCCTCCCTCTCCCTTGGCTGTCGACACCATTATTGGCCTAAAACCAAAATTTTCATGCCTTTCTCCTCTTAATTCTTCACCATTTCATCACTTAAAAGTAGAAAAGCTAGGTAGAAAACAATCCCTCAAGCTTTTGGCCACCATAGCCAATTAAGGAAATTGGAAAAAAAATAACTAAAGCTAAAGTGTACATAAATGGTGGCTTGAAAATCCAAGTTCTTGTGTAAGTGGTTTCCTTAACATTTTATTTTTATTCTTAGGGGGATTTCATCATTTTGAGACTATCTATGTTTTCAAATTTTTAATTTGAGGCTTACAGGATTTTCATGAATTTTCTAAGCTAAGGTATGGTGTATGTAAGCCATAGAAGGAATGATGTTCAACTAAGGAATTAGCTATTCTAAAGTGTATATTGGTATGTGAGTTTGATTTAGTAAAAGCATGCCATGGTGATTTTTAATGTGACTTACCATAAATTTATATACAGGAATTGTAGTTTAGTTAGGCATGCTGTCTGAAATAGTGATATAAGCTTAGTTTGATGTAAGTGGTGTATGAGGTTAATGGTTTTTATGGTGAATTAGTGAAGAAAAGGGGTGTGAAGCCATAATCTTATTTTGGCTAAAAGGTATGGCTTTGTGTCTTAGTGTGGGGATGGTTGATATGTCATATGTATGTGGTGCATTTGATGAGACATGATGTGTATGACATGAGATCGAATGATAGGTATGCATGTATGGTGAGGAAATGAATGAACATGGGATATATTAAGTATGGACGAGAGGTTTAATGATGTATCTTGACTTGTAAGTCATGTGTATGGCATGCTTATATGGTGTACGTAATGGGAATTGTCATGGTTGGTATGAAAATTGATGTGTGTGTGGTGAATTTGATGAGAAAATGCATGTGTGTGTGTGATCATGGCATGGCTGAGGCATGTGTGTGGGGTGTCATGGCACAGTATCCATGGTGTGTCATGTGTGCATATGAGTGTATGGTATAATGATGGTATATGATGTTTACGTGTGATAAAATGTAAGAAAAGGCATTTGTATGACCATGAACAAGCAATGGCTAAGTGGTATGTATGACATGATATACATGGTAAGTATGGTATGGCATAATGTATGCTATGTATATGTATGATTGGCATGACATAATGAACATATGTTGTATGACATAGATTTGGCATGAAATGAGTATGAAAATGTGAATAAGTATGGTATTATGAATGGAAAGTTAAAAGTAATGGAAACTTGCTTAAAATTGGGATAAGAAATAACTTCTAAATAGTATAAAAAAAATGGTAAGAATTGGCCTAAAATGTGAAATATAATGTGAGCCATTTGTGTATGTGTTAGATAGTAATGTGAGCCAATGCTATTGACATATTAAGATGTATGACATTCTATTAAACCTATAATGACATGAACATTGGCTTGAATTGGCATGGGAAAATGCCTAGTAAACAATGGAAAATGACTTGTAACAGTGTAATAGAAAAAAATAGAAATGACCCATAACTTTCTTGTAAAATGTACTTATGAAAATGACATATAATTGAGACTTATAATAGACATATAATAGGGCTTGGAATATGACATAGAATGAGCCTAAAATTGACTTGTAATTCCCTAAGTAAAAAGACCTAAAACTGTCTTTTGTAAATGACCTATAACTATCTGGTAGGAACAAACATAGACTCTGGATGAAATCTGACTATAAAAATTAAATATTAATTATCTGCCAATCGATTGTAAATAATTTAAAATGGTGATTAGTAATAAAATAAACACACATAATAGATAGATAGCCCATTATTTAGACACCAATTGGATGGGTTCACCAGTCAACTAGGGATTAGTAGTTGCTAGATATTTGTCTATTTAAGAGACTAGGCCGATGCAGTTGTTAGGGTCAATAAGATAGGCCACTGCACTAGGATATGATATTGATAATTGTCTATTTACTAGACTAGGCTAGTGTAATGATCGGGGTCCATAATATGGGCTACTACACTATGGTATGAAAAATGTGATATGATAAAATTTATACTTGTTTGGTATTAGGGAGATATAGGCCCTACTATTAGACCAGGCCAGTGTAGCGGTCGGGGTCTAGATAATAGGCCATTGCACTAGGGTTGGTGTGGAGTTTGAGGTCCAAAATCCAAAACCACTGCATAGTTTGAGTTCCCTATTAATCTAGTCTCCAAAACTATAGTCTACCTAGTGAGGCCTATATAATAAACTAAATAATTCACCTAATGACAGATAACAATAAGACCTAAATTAATGATAGCTTAGAAATGGCATAGGTGTAAATAGTTGAATTCTTAGACTGGTTAATAGAATAATATTATTTTGCTACATGGCTATAATATATTGCATTCATGTGTCCATGGCATGTCTAATTCATATGTATGCTTGCATTAACATATTTTTATTATTTTGACTTCACCACTGAGTTTCATATTCAGCGTACCAATGTTTTGTTGTGTAGGTAATAGCAAGGAGCAATTTAGCCTCAAGGTTTATATAGTGTAGTAGCAGAGGCATTGATGGGTATAAGATTTTGTATTTTAATGTTTTTAGTAGACACTTATGTAAATAATGTAGGTTATGTATTCAGCTAGCTTAGGAGCTGCTAGTGTCTATAATTAATAAGTGAAATATTTGACGTATATTGTGACACCCCCTACTGGATTCCTGAAGAAACTCAATAGGCAGGGCATTTCCCAGTAGGTCACCCATCCTAGGATTGCTTTAGGAGAACTTAACACTTATGGACTATTCTAGAATTCTATCAGATATTACTTAGATTCAATCTAATCCTTAATCATGTTCATACATGGTCCGACAGACTTAGACTTAGCATATACAGACTCTTTACATGTGATAAAAAATTGGGCAGCATAACAGCTACCTGTTTCACATGCCAAAATTTTTTCACCTGTTAAACACACTTCTATAAGACACCAATTCACAAAACCTTCTTTTAGATGCTTCTTGTCCCCAAATCATTCACTAGCCAACATTAGACACATATGATCACATATCAGCATACAACCACATAAGGCCTTAGGCCCACAGTTATTAAGTTCACACATAATCCAAACAAACACCATAACAGATTATATACATCACTTTTAGGTTATATATACAGACATAGTAGCTCAAAGCATGCTAACCCAAAACCTATAAGGTATTACATGAGTGCCACTACTTAAAATAAAGAAATAGCTTTTTATACCCTTCAACTGTTGTATAGCTACACTGTATAATCATCAAGGCTAGCTTGCTTATCCTTGTTACCTGTGCACCACAACATAGGTATGCTGAGTATAAAACTTAGTAAGCAAATCTAAACCATTTAAAACATGCATTAATACACACATACAATTAAATTTAATAGTTTAGGTGTAGTGTGTGAGCCATATGCCAAATGCTTGATGTAATATAGATGGTATGTCTAATTTCCTCAAAATTACCAAAATGCCACTACAATCATTTTATTCAATTTCTTTTTGTAACTCATTCAATTATTCCATTATTTATTCAAGTGCATTATTTAAATTATTAAATAAGCCCAACTAGTTAAACTACACTTACAAACATTAGAATAAGAGGGAACTAAAAGATGTGCAGTGGCCCACATTTTTTACCTTGACCACTGCATCAGCCTTTTAGAGCCTATAGGGATCAGTTCATATAAAGCTCCTAAAGGTAAAAATGCTAAGTACTATACATAGGGATCAGTCCGTAGACCTCATAAGATACTGGCCATATCAAGTAATCCATTCTGGTCTACCTAGTAGACTAGTGCAGTGGCCCCTTTAGAGACCTTTGTCATTGCATTTGATTAATCTAATATCCAATAAAAGAAAAGAAGTGTCTACCCTGTAAACTAGTGCAGTGGCTCAATTATAAACCCTAGCTACTGCACCAGCCCAGTCTAATAATTTGACAATCTGGCAGTTGCTAATCCTTAAGTTTACCAGTCAACCCATCTAGTGGGTGTCTAGCAAATGGACTATCTAATAGCATTTTTATGTTTATTTCTTTACTGATCATCTTTTTATAATATTATAAAGTGAAAAACTAGATAGATATAATTTTTAACAAATAGTCAATTTTTGACATGTACAGTTACAGGTCATTTTTAACCCCGCTGAGTAAAATTGGGTAAAATTTTCTATCACTTTTTGAATTAATTCTGAAGGCATAATTACATGCATATTAAATCTAGTTTAGCACATTATTTTGATTCAAATATTTCCATGTTAAATAACCATTTTAATTATAGTCCCAAAATCCCATTTTATGAGATAGTTATAGGTTATTTTACTTACTTATGATGGGCATTTTTACAGTCATTTTAAGTCCTTCAGTGCTAACTGCACCAATCATCACATAAGTCCATAAGCCTAAAGCCAACCTCAAACAAAGGCATCCATTACTATACACATGGCTTACATGCCAAAATACAAAATCATCACATTATAGGTCACTTTTAAGTACAAGTTCATACCTAATTTTAAGTTCTTTTTAAAACCATTTTACATGTCATTTTAAGTCACTTTTAAATTCATTTTTCAATCCTTTTCTCATGCTTTAAACATGTCCCATATGTTATACATTTCATGTTACAGTAACCATGTATATCAACCTAAGTCATACCATGTACTAAATACCACAAATGCCATGCTAATACACATACAAATACCATTAACCATACCTCATTTTCATATCACCTTACCTTGTAAAGCTCATAGCCACAAGTTCCATTTTGCCTTAATCGTGCTTTCTAACTCAATTAAAGATATTTATACACATTTAGACATGACACAAACATGCCTAAACACATATTTATGCTTTTACAAGGCAAATTAGGCTAATTTAACCTATAACATGCCTCAACCATACTACCATCACACACTAAAAAGTCTTAATTCACTAAGTTCTTTACCTACACTTGATGTGCCATCAATGGCAAGACAAAAGCCTTAAATAAGTCATATATACATGCCATTCACAAACCATACCTATCAAGAAAGCTCTTAGCCTAGTAAGGAACATACATACAACCACTTAATTCTACCTATCTACATATACATTCCAGTATATTACATGTCATATACCTTGACTAACATGCTATAACACCATTCTAAGCTATACATACACATAAATGCCTACACAAAGGTCTCGACCAACTGAAGAACTCACCTTTTCATGTATTCTCTTCATACAAACATCATCCTAAGCATTCATTACATACACCATTACCTTAGCTATACATTTAGTGTTCTAAATTACACATATAAACTACCTGATCTAGCAATTTTGTAAAAAGTTCCTAAGCATTTTTCATGGCAATTCAACGTCACATGTTTTGAATGGATTAGATTTACTTAGCTCAATACCACAGGAGTTTAAATCCACCCTTTTAGGTTAAATAAAATCACAAAATCCTCACCCTATGCCTTGATTTCCATACACGCCATCCCTCTTTCAAAAAATCCCCAAAAATCACACACTTGTCTAAATCAATTTCCAATCATGTGGCTCTTCTTAGAATCATCAAATCCCCTATGAAACAAAATAAAAAGGGCTGAAACACTTACATAAAAAGTTGCCTTTTGTGGTTCTATTTGTTGACACCTTAAGCTTCCTTGAATTCTCTTGAGTTCTAGCCACTCTTTTGGTGTCTAATACCTTCATAAATAAATTCCACACATGTTAATATGATTTTTAATTGTAATGGACTTAAGAAAAGGCTTAAAGAATGTGATGAAAATGGTGTTTTTGGTTGAAGAAAGCATCGACTATAGCAAAGGGAGAAAGGAAGAAAAAAGGTAGAGAGTGAGTGGAATTGGCCAAGGGGCCATCCATGTGTCACCTTGGCCCTTTTATAGTGGATGAGATGGCATATGTGGGGCCCAATGCCACCTGAACAACTAGAAAAATCTTAATTTCGATAGAAAATTTGAGGAATTTTTAAAACTTACTCGGACCTCTAAAAATCATCATGTTTATTTTAGAAATCCTCAATTAGTCCTATTTAGGGCCTTATAAAATTTCATAGCCAAATTCCATCAATAAGAGTTAACCAACTACATTGATTTACGTGTAAAACCTTAAAATTTAGAAAATTTTAAAAGCGTCCTTGGAATTAAAATATTCTTTAAGAAATGGACTCAAAGGAATTTTTAACCTTGAGGGTGTGGCATTTTCAGGTCTGTCCGGGCACATCCTGGGTTATTCTCGACCTGGCTCTATCTGAGCCTATGACCCACTAGGTTATAGCTTAAAATAATTTATTGATTTTGCTAAATCTTTAAAATAAGTCAATGTTATAATTTTATGGCCCCTTAAAGTTTCATGACTAGTACCTCTACCTCGAGCATCATGAAAGTGACCTAACACTCCAAGAACACTTTTTGGCCTTAATGGTATTATTCATGAAGCCTCGAGTTACGGGTATTACGATTCTTTTGCTATTAAGAAATTTCATCCTCAAAATTGCCTCGAGTAAAGAGGTGTGGATACTGAGCCTTCATCTGCTTTTTGGACTCTTAGGTAGCTTCTTTTACATTGTGATGTCTCCAAAGGACTTTAACCAAAGGAATGATTTTATTCCTTAACTATTTCACTTCCCTATCCAATATCTATGTAGGTTCTTCTTCATAACTTAAGTCTGATTGCACTTTTACATATGATACTGGGACTATATGTGAGGGATCTGATCTATACTGCCTCAACATTAATACATGAGATATATCATGAATTTGTGGTAGTTCTGATGGCAATGCTAGTTTGTATGCCAAAGGTTCCACTCTCTCTATGATCTCATATGGGCTAATAAACCTAAGGCTCAATTTCCCCTTTTTTCTTAAATCTAAGGACCTTCTTCCATGGGGATACCCTTAAAAATACTTTCTCTCCTATAGCATACTAAATATCTCTCTGTTTAAAATAACATAGGATTTCTGCCTATCAGCTGTAGCTTTTAGTCTCTCTCTGATCAACTTAACCTTTTACTTAGTATCTTTAATCATATCAACTCCTAATATCTTATTTTCCCCAGTCTCACTCCAACACAAGGGTGTTCTACACTTCTTGCCACACAATGCTTCATATGGAGCCGTGCCTAAACTAGTCTGATAGCCGTTATTATAGGCAAACTTAACTAAAGGCAAGTACAAATCCTAATTACCTTTAAACTCATTGGCATAGTTGTGTAACATATCCTCAAGCACTTACATCACCCTTTATAACTGTCCATCTATTTATTGGTCGAAGGTTATACTATAGGTCAATCTAGTGCCTAAGGCTTCATGTGAACTCTTCCAAAACTTGGAAGTAAATTAGGGATCTCTATTAGAAATGATTGCCATAGGTACACCATGAAGTCTAACAATCTCATCGCTATACAATTTAGCCAACTTCTCCAGGGAGTAGATCTTGACATGGATAAAGTGGGCTTTCTTAGTTAATTTATCAACTATCACCCATATAGCATCACAATTACCTCTAGTCATAGGCAATCCCATTATAAAATCCATTGCCACTCTTTTCCTTTTCCATTCTGGTATTGCTATAGGATGTAACAATCTAGAAGGAACTTGATGCTTAGCTTTTACCCATTAACATGTCAAACACTTAGCAACATACTCTTCCATGTCTCTCTTTATACCTGACCACCAATACTGAGGCTTCAAGACTAAATATATCTTAGTACTACCAGGGTGCATAGAGTAAGGAGCTTCATGGGCCTCTTTTAGTATTTATATCCTTAAGTCATTTGTACTAGGTACACATAATGTACCCTGATAATACAGACATCCATTCTCCCTCAAATCAAATCCTAGTGCCTTCCCCTCTTGAACTTTACTTATCAGTTGCATTAGTGATTCATCTCTACCTTGTGCTTCCTTTATATGCTGTATGAAGTCTGGTTTAATATATAACTTAGCCAATACAACATTTTCCTTGGTCTACTGCAATTTAGCAATCATAGATCTAAAAGTTACCATGAATTTCCTGTTCAATACATCTTTTACCACATTTGCTTTTCCTAGGTGGTATTTTAGTAAGCAGTCATAGTCCTTAATTAGCTCTAGCCATTTCTTCTATCTCATGTTTAATTCTTTCTGAGTGAGAAGGTATTTTAGACTCTTATGATCTATGTAGATATAACACTTCTCACTATATAAGTAATGCCTCTAAATTTTCAAGGAAAAAAAAATTAGTAGCCAACTCCAAATAATGAGTAGGATAATTTTTCCCATGGTGCTTTAACTATCTGGAAGCATAGGCTACTACCTTTCTTTCTTACATTAGCACATAACCTAAGCCATTAAAAGAGCCATCACTATACACAATAAAGTCCTTACCCTGTTCAGGTTGAATAAGGATAGGAGCTTTTGTTAACATCTTTTTCAGCTTCTCAAAACTGGCCTGACACCTGTCATCTGTAACGACCGCCGATCGACGCCTTATGAATAGTGCATTTGGAACCCGATTGATGTTCCCAGTGGTGTGGGTCATCATTTCGAGTTCGATGACTGGCATATTGCTCATAAAACTTTGACGGGCCTGAAAAGGGTCAAAACGAATGAATTAAAATTTTTAGCAGAACCAATAATTACTTTTAGGTTATAAACTACCAATTCTGGAGATAAAAATCATTTGAGACTCGGACAGTTGGAGACCCGAGAATGTACTCGGATGGTCTCGAAAAAACCATACCTTGAACCTCAAAAATTCTATTTAGTATATTGGAAAAGGAATTGGAATTTTCTGAGGTCATCTGGTATTTTTCTGGAATATTTTATTCGCACCGTGAATAGTGCCAAAAAGTCAACAGTTGACTTTTG
>CANXYI011925225.1:0-13715 GCA_948208565.1 Hura crepitans | reverse complement strand
TGCATGCACCTCTTCCTATGCCTTTAATGCTTGTAAATGCACCTCTTTCTATGCCTTCAATACCTATGCATGCTTAACCTTAAGGGCTTCTTCCCTAAAATGGAGATTAATAATCTATTTTTATAGGCCTGCATTCTTGTGATCCTTAGTAGCAATCTCTAACCAGGCATTATCCAATTTGATATTCAATTGGCTATCTTTTTTCCTCTTTATCTCTTAGAAATCATTATCGCCCAATCACACTCTGCCCTTGCCTCATTCATGAGATGCTCAGCCTCATCTACCCGTCCTTTTTGCACTATCACTTACTGCTCAAAGCTGAAGGCATAAAATCCCAAGACTTGCAAAAGTTACATTCTCTAAAAACACAAATCACACATACAATCAAAAATAAAATACCAAAAACCCAGGCAAACCAATGGATATGTCGAGCACACACCTGAAAAAAGTAACTTCTAGTTTGATTTGTGAAAGTTTTTAAGTCGAGGTAGTCCAAGCAAAATTAACCAAGAACTCTAAACTATAGAGAAAATATTATGCCATATTTAGCTTCTACATAGGCGCCTTGTTGTCCAACCTCTCTGTGAACATTTTAGATAGGTTCGGCAGTGGCACCAGAGGCTCCAAGGCCTACTTAGGCATAATCACCGACTGCAAGACAAGTGAAAAAGATAGAGGATAAAACTAATCTCTCAAGGAGTGACTATTAGAGATGAAGGATAAAGACCAATCGTATAAGGGATGAAGATTAGAGCATGAGGATGAGAGCCGATTGGCTGTTGCATGGCGATCAAGTGCTCTTGCTATGTTCCCTCCCCAATCAAAATTTCATCATCGAAGATACATGCAAGGATAAATTTATGCTTCTTCAGACCACCTAAAGCTTCAAGACCTCTTCCCCTCCCACACCCTATTACTGGTTGTGGCAAAGGCAACCTGCCTCAAAGGACCTTGCCCCAAGGTCTTGCTCTTTTACTGGAAGGCTTTTTTTAGGCCTCCAAAATTGCCTTTTGTCGAGAAGACATATCCCATGCAAAATCATAAACATTCAGTCAGTAACCAATACATGAAAATGCAAAATAACGTTAATATTAGCAAGAGCATTAAAAGATCAAGTAAGAGGTATCAAGAAGCCCCAACCCCCAGTGAGTTCATAGAACTGTTTATAGCTAAAAGGAGTAAGTTTAGATAGAAGGGCGATTTTTTTGCCACTGTAAGGATCTTCTAAAAGTCATTTTTAAGTTGCAACAAAGAAGAAGAAATGTCCTTCAGTGACACACACTCTTCAAACTGGACTAAAGGAACATCAGGCTAACTGCCTTTCTTCTCAATAAGAAAAAAGTGACGAACCCTTTATTTAACTTACTGACACCCATTAATGACCGACTAGTCCTAGTAGTAAAGTTCATAAAATTGGTAGACTCACAGCCAAAAAGATAATAAAAACAACTAAAAAGTTTGATGCTAGGAACGATGTCATATTGAGCACAAATGTATAAGAAACATACTACTATCCTCTAACTATTAGGGGAAAGCTATGACAGATTAAAACTATACGCATTCATTATGTCTACATAAACATGTTAGAAAAAAGGTAGAAGCCAAACTCAAAGAATCACTCAATGACAATAAAAAAAACTCATTATTAAAGGGAAGACTTAAGGGCCCTAAGCTAAGGCAGGAATCCTATACTTCTCTCTAATTTTAGGGAAGTCGTCAATAATTATCTTAGAAAACTTACTAACATAAGGCAAGGAAGCAAAATTGTTTAAAAAGGAGGTGTAAATATCCCTAACAATCGAAGCATTATCAGAGCTAAGTACCTCCGACAATGGCAAGGAGACTATCTTATCTATAACTTCGAGTGACTTAGAAGAAAAAAAGAAGAAGATGAACTAGAAAAGGCATTAGTACTAGAAGAACTCATTCTAAATAGGAGAAGAAAATTTACTATAATAATATAAACTTGCTTAAGAAAGATGAAGACAACCAAAAAATAAAGAAGGGAAGGGAAGTGTAAACTAAGTTGCAAAGGAGTGTCATAATGAGAATGGTATGCAAAAACCAAACCAAAGTGTGTAAAACTATATATGCAAGACTTCATACAATGAAATTGTCACCGACGTACATTTATGACATGCATTTATGATGGCTAAATGATGATGGAAAAAATATGAAAGAGATATGACTATTATATTGTGTGATGTGATGATTTTGTGCGTGACATGTTAACGTGTTAACACGTTACATCTAAGAGTTTTCCCTTAGACCGATCATGCCTTGCCACATCACCATGTTTGAGAGCCTTCCTTTAAACCATTCAAATATTGAGACATCACCATGTCTGAAAGTCTTCCCTCAGACCAATCAGATATCACCATGTCATCACATTTGAGAGCCTTCCCTCAATTTTTCGGACCTTGCTACGTCACCACATCTGAGTGCCCTCCCTCAAATTGATTGAACATCACCACATCATTAAATTTTGAGAGCCTTCCCTTAGATCAATCGAACATTACAATGTCACTATATATCAGAGCCTTCCTTTAAATCAATTAGATATCGCCATGTCATCATGTGTGAGAACCTTCCCTCAAACCCGATTAGACCATGCATTCATCTCTATATCTCTCCCTCCTTGGACTATCCTGAGGGGGGACAAATGCAATACCCATATTACCATGATATTTTAGTCCTAATAAACCAAACATAAGCGTAAGTAGCTAAAAATATCTATGAAGTGATGTTACATTAAGCATAGGCAATTAACCTCAACACTCTATATAAGCTAAAGACCCAAAAAAAAACTACAAGAAGGTATGCACTCTCATAGGTATGGACAGAACAAAACCTATATATTACGGCTACCTATCATCTTATATTGATGAACCCTTTTTCTGTTAGTTCAAGGCCTCTCTAGGACAAGTTTTTTGTCTGTGTAGGTACTCTTCGACATTGATCTCCATTCTGCCATTCCTAACTTTTTTAGTTCATAACACCATTCAAGGTAGAAAGGGACACAGTTTATATAGGATGAAATGTATGGGACTAATAAAGGTTAAAATATTAAAAGGCATATTGTTTGGGCACTTTCGAATTCAATTCTTAGTCCCTAGTAGAGTTGTCACTATAGATTTATGAGATGTTACCAAGGACAAGGCAGTTAGTGTCTGGAGTTGCCATCTAGCTCTACACTAGGACTACTAATCTTTTGCCTAGAAAGGGTTTGAAATTATATCTTATTTATGCCCCAATAATATACCTTCATTTATATTTGAATGTTTATCAATCCCATATCATATAAGCCCACATTTTTAATTAAAACATTCATGTCACCTTTTCACTTAAAGGAAATAAATTGCAATATTCAGAATATACAACAAGCATAAACATGAATTTTAGATCCAAAAATTGGGTCATTCATTGATTGTTGTTCGACCTGATAGCTACCCATAATTCCATAGGAATTGGCAGTAATTGCCCAACTCCAATCTCTAGGAGATTGGCCTTTTGTTAAAATACATTTTTATGTGACTTTTGTTAAGGAAAAATCAAAAACCATTTTATTAAGAAAACAACAATTAATTAGGAGAAAACCATTGATGTGAAGTTTAGGCTTTTGGTATGTAAAACAAGTTGTTTAATCTACCAATTACAACCAAAAATAACCAAAGGAAATAAAGGGGTACAAAACCAAATGAACAAATAAAAGACAAGCTACTTGGTCCCGTCTCTACATCGACAAGTTCGTGTGGACTTAGTATAGCCTTCAGTTTATGTCCGTGCAAACTATAACATGTCTAGAGAGCATCTAAACCCTATATCCATAAATAATGGTCAACTTTTACACAACTCAAAGGAAAATAATTAGTAACTCAGGTAAAGATCTATGAGGACCTAACAACAGTACTAAATAGAATAATAATATATTATATGTACACATAGATAGTCATAGGTCATGCTTTCGTAAAAATTACAACTAAAGAGATGACAAAATAATCATACAACAGAGGAACACAAATGCATCATAATAATACTCATGAGATCTAGATTTCAAAACATATATTCGTATGGACTACACTCCTTGTGAAAGGGAGTCCATGTAGATCACACATGAATTCTAACACATCATCAATATGTATATTGAGGAACAAAATAGTCATACAATATGATAATAGCATACAAGCATATCAACCTAGTGAACAAAATACGCTAAGACATAGTATACAAAGTAAATGAAACACTGTTATTGAACAATAGTCTGTGCAGATGTCAAATTATGCATATATTCAAATATTAAGTTTGTGCGGACCTGATCATCATTAATATAAGTTTGTGTGATTAGAATGCCAATTCTAAAATGTTTACATCATTTTCACAGACAATTGAATGCAAATAAAATAACTAAAAATAGTAACCTACTCTTATAATCGATGTGGGAATTACATAGAATCCTCTCACATATTGATTAATCCCAGGAGATCATCGGTTTATAAAAGCACACAAATAGATGGTAATGATTAATAAAATAAACCTCAGATCTTACCTTATGAATAGGTTAGGTTTTAGAAAGAAAGATTATTTTTAGTGCTGGCTATGATCTAGTACATCGATGCCTACCTTAAAGTCAACGCGTAAACTCTCAGAATAGTGGGTTTTGAGTTCTCCCAAATTCCTCCCCTAATTCCCACCTAAGGGGTATTTATAGGTTTGGTGATAATTCTTCTATCCAGAAGAAAAAGAATCCTAATAGGATTAGAAATTAAAATCTAAATAGGAATTTCATGCCTCTAGAAGCTTTTCACTAATAGGTCCGTGTAGACTTTAGTCATTAAATCTGTGCAAATCTAGGCTTTAGGTTCACCCCAGTGATTTATTGACCTTAGGCTTGATTTTGGGCTGAATCTATTATAGTCCATATGGATATGGGCTTTGGTTTATCCTAGTAGACCATAGGTTATAGGCTAGGTTAGAACTTGATTGGTTGGTACGGACCTCATAGCCTTAAGTCCAAGCAGACTTGTACCAAGATGGTTTGTATAAACTAGGGTTCTAGGTTGTTTGCTTTATTGCTTGAGCCTGTCTCTAGTTATCATCATAAGCCTAAAAGGTAAGGCGTATACAATAAGTATTTAATATTTACTCAAGCCATATACATAAATTTTGGCCTCTTGCATAACATGCATATAACTTACTTTCATTCATCATTTAACCTCAGCTGCACTTGCATTCAACCTATATACCACAATACATCACATACATGTATGATAATGCTATAAATCACACTTTAATTAACCGATTCACATATACATGCACATATGTTCTTATATAAACTTTACACATCATTTGGCCAACTCTTTAGGCATACATATACCATCTCAATTCCATCATTTAGCCCATGTTAAACATTCTTATAACATTATTAAACTATTAATTTATCATATTTCTCTTTTTATACATACATATTGCATGTTTAACACTAATGAGACACATTTTAATTACTCAAAATGACATATCAAGGCATTAAATTATTGAATACACACCATTAAGCTCAAACTCTTCCTCTTAGCCTCAATTGCCCTTTTCCCTTTAATCCTTTCTCTTTCCTCTACAAACATACACCTCAAGCATACATAAAAATTCATAATAAATACCATAGCTTTCCAAAAATCAAATTAAGCATATGTAACTCTTTTTTAACCTTAATATATCTTAGAAATGCCAAAGCATGAAAAGAAACACTTACACTCATAGTGATCGATATTTTTCCATAACTCAAGAACTCCTATATCTATAAAATCCTTGCTTAATCTTGTCATCTCTCTATTTTCTTGCTTTAAATAACCTTAGGTGAGGCTTATGTGTGAATTAGATGGATAAATGTTGATATAAGAAAGCTTGGAGAAGCAAATGTGGAGGTGGAAGGGAAAGAAAGAGGTGTCAGCTCTTGAAGGAAGGAGAAGATGACTATTTTTTATTGCATTTAGATCCATCTTAAACTTTATACACTCCCCTCAATTCAAGGGCTAGGATTAGTCTATATAAAATCCAAATGCTAATATTTAATAAGCCTAAAAATTCCTCTTTTATCCATATTAAATTTATAATCTTCAATTAATTCATCAATTAACACATTTTAAGAGTTCAATAAGTCACTTGAAATAGTACTCTAAAGTCCCAAAAAATTTGTGCTAAAAAACCAAGAGAAACCGAATTAAATTGATACTTTTATTCTCATTCGATTTTTATGAAATACTTCTTGATGTTCATAAATTTCAACTCCATTTCCATCATAAAATTTAGAATATTTTAGCCTCAAGATATGGCATTCCTAGGTCCATCCGAGCAAAAACAAAATATTTTATGGTTCAGCTTTAACTATGCTACTATTCATAATACACTGCCTAAAAAAATTCACTTCTATTTTTAACCATCTTAATGACTTTGTTTCCATCCAAACTTTACCTAATATTATTTTCTAATTAACGTTTTCATTTTGTAATATGAGTATAACTCAGGTCTCGAGAAATACTATTCACTCTTTGAGAAGGTATTATTCGCAATCATACTCATTATCGCTTGTTAGTCATCCAAACATCCTTATTTTCATATCAAACTGCATTCACCATCCATTTATAATGTAAATCATCAGTAAGAATTTACTTCTAAAAAATCACAATTCACAACCCCAAGAATCACTATTCATGAATCTCGAGATTTTTGAGTGTTATAAGATTAGTCTCGAGATTTTTGAGTGTTTGGTATCAATTAACTTTTGTATAGCTTTTTTAAGAAGCTTACAATTGTCAGTAAAATGGCATGTTCCCTGATGGTAAGCACAACACTAATCATGTCAATGATTAGGAGGTAGAAGGCCATTCTGAGGTTGAAGTTAAAGGGGTCATAGCTTGCCTTCTTTCATTAGCTTCTTTAAGCACTAGGATAAAGATTTCCTAAGTTGCAATAATATTTTCCCAGTATTGTATTTACATCCATTGTTTTGGTGGTATTCCCAGTATTATTGTTAGAATAAATGGAATTTCCCACCCTCTTAAACCCTTTGTTCTGATAGGCTATCTTTAGATCAATAGTAGTATCTTTCATCTGCTTTCAAATGGTAATAACTTTAGCTATGAGCCCAGTATTCATGTAGCCATTAGCATTGCTAGTAAACATCTTTATTTAGTTGATATCATTGGGCTTATTTCTCATCTTCAACACTTTAGCCCTCTATCACTCTAAGTAATCTAAAAAGGTCTCATTGGGCTTTTGTCTCGCCAGTTCTAGATCCTTCAAGCTAACTGCAATACTTATATTATTAAAATATTGCTTGCTAAAGGCTCATGCTAGTTCAACCCATTCTTTCTTAACTCTTTGCTCCTAGTAGTGATACCAGTCTAGGGCTTAACCAATGAGAGATATACTAAAAAGGCCTACTATTTGGTCTTCTAAAAGATTGGTAGACCGCATAGCCATAGCATATTATTTCAAATGAATCCATGACTCAGATGTGTAGTCAAACTTATTTTTGATCCGACATTTTAAATTTGTGGTTCATGGTGCGATCTAGCCTCAGATTGATGTCATTAAGGTCAATGTCTTTCCATCTTATGATGAGGCAACTGATGGCCTTCATTTTGTCATTTAGCTTCTTCATCTGATCATCCTTAATTTGTTTAGGTATGGGGGACCCTATTGTAAGTAGCCTTAACCAAAGATATGTCTTCATCAAACATTTGGTCTTCTACTTTATTAACCACTTATTTCCCTTTGTGATGAGAAGTAGAAGTTTGCACTTTATTTTTTTAAGCATGCATACGGAACATGGCATTGGCAAGAAAAGCCATCATCCCCTTTTCCATCTCTCATATAACCTCTATTAAGATAGACTTAGTGACAACTTCATCTCCTAAAATGGGTCTTTTTCTTAGGGGAAAGAAAGCTTGAGTATCAGCTCTACAAAGGCACTTATCTATTCTCTTTCACTAAGTCATGAATGATGAATCAATGATGGTAGACAAAATAAAGGATTAAACATGATATATAATCAACGTATACCTATACTACATGATGCATGTCATGTATAGACTACATGGGATGCAACATAGACAAACTACAATGTATGTGCACCGAGGCTCCGGGAACAGTGCCTCAAGACCGAAAAAAGGGCACTTGAAATGCCGAGTAATCGACACAAATCTCAAAGTAGGGCACACAGCCTAGCAAACTTTAAGGGCTTTAAGAAGGGAGAAAATGGCCTCAATTAAAGATTTAGCATAACCAATAAATTGAATTGGGTCGTTGCCTCATATCAAGTTGGTCGAGAATGACTTGGAATAAGCCTAGATGAATGTGAAAATACCTTACCCTGAAGGTTAAAAATTATAACAAATCCAATGGTAAAGGAATTTTAATTTTTCAAGGTCATTTGGAATTTTTTCGGGATTTCGGTAGAACTGCGATTTCTCCCAAAATCGCGCTAGCATAGTTCCCGAAGGAATTAGGCCATGAAATTTGGCATGCCTCTAATTGAAGGTAAATGAAGATTTTCAAAATAAACGCAATAATTTTTGGATGCCCGAGCAGCCGTATAAGAATTTTTGAAATTCTGTCGCAAATTGAATAATTGTTACAAAACGCTCAATTTTTAATTCGCCTACTTCCTAATGGAATTTTGTCATGAAATTTTATAGGCATGAAATTGGGGTCAAATGAGGATTTTAGGAAAAAATGGTGTATTTTTCAATGACTATGTGATTTTTTAAAAATCCCCAAAATTGGTAACCCCTATTTTCGAAAAATAGAATTTCGGGGTGCATGGGCACCCCGTATTGCAACCCAAGGCCTCCCCAACTTTCTCCAGCCATTGAACCACATGGCCATAGCCTTTGGTAGCCATTTGGCTACCAATTTCCTACAAAAACTATTTTTAATTTCTTTATCTTTCTTCTTGCACCTCTTTCTCCTTTAGAAAAATTCTGGCCATATTTCCTTTTTACTTCCCCTATTCAGGGCTATTTCAGCTAACATTTCCCAAAGATTACCACCTGGAGTTCATGTTAGTAGATGAAGAAAAGAGGTTACGGGGGAATGGCAAGCCATAGGGGTGTTTAAGATACTAAAAGAATCAAGATAGAGATGGTGAACCTCCATAGGCAGCAAAGAATTTTAATTGTAGAGTAAGGTGGTTCTAGTGTTCTATTTCAGTTTTCTTTAAGGATTTCTTCCACCAAGGTAGGCTTAGCTGATCAAGATTCTTGATTAATCTTATGTATGTTGATTTTGGTAGTTCATGTGAGGTGAAAACATGAAGGCTAGCAATAAAGCTTTTGAGTTTGCAGGTGATGGAAAAGAAAGGATTAGAGACAACTTAAAGAGTAGAAAGGGTTAACTCCTTTAGTAGGTCAGTGAATTTAATTTAATTATAAGAATGCCTCTCTTTTCTCCTCTTTACCTTGTTGATTTTGTGTGGAGTTATAGGTGAAGAATAAATGGAATTATGCTGTGATTTAGTTGTGATGGATTCATGTGTATGTGTGAACTTTAATGGATGAAATGAAAATGATTTTTGGGTGTCTTGGGACTGATTAGGGAAATTTTGTACTTGAATTGTGTGTGTGAGTTATTGCTAACTTAGGTAGGAGAAGAAGAGCTTTAAATGTGTATGTTTATGAATGAATTAAAGTTAGAATGGTTGAGTGAGTAATTATCGTTATTAAATTTTTTATGATAGTGAGGCTAAATTCATTATTGTCATGTTGAGGGTGTGTGTGTGTATGTGTCTCTTATATTTGAATATGGATGATATGAATAGGGTAGTTAAATCAGTTTCACATGTTAGTGGTTCGGTTGGTGCTTAAACATGCATCTTAGGTGTGTAAGTAATGTATAACATGGAAATTAATAGAGTAAGAAGGGTTAAAAGGCTGGTAAAAGGGTTAAATTGTGGACTAAATTGTCGCAACTTCCATGGCATATAGGTGTGTGTGATTAATATGGTGAATTGTTGGAAATAGGCTTGGGTAGTTTATCCATGTATTAAGAAGTAAATGATTGTAATGTAGGTGTGTAGCAATGGAAATAAATAGGTTATAAGGAGGGCTATGTATCTTGTTAAGAAATAGATAAAATGCCTTGATAAATACATAACAACTAGGCACCCAAGACATCTATATATGTAAAGTAGGATTAATATGTGATGGCTTATAAATAAAGGCATTTATAATACCATTATGAAAGAAATAGGCCAAGAGGCATTTAGGAAAAAAATATAAAATAAATAAATAATTGGTATAAGGACAGGTATACGTATATCATGTAAAGATTATGGTGGTTTAGTTTTTCATAACCTGTTATTGTAATATCTTATGGAAAATGTGTGTGTTTTGAGTAACCAACATAAACATAAACAAAGGGTGCAAGTTACGGCTAAAATCTAAAATGATGAAAGTAAAATGATTTGAAATGGCATTATGCTTATACAATTAAAGTAACAAGATAACCTTATCTACGAGAATAAGGTGGTATACTACATATTAGCAAATGAATGAAGAAACAATGGTATAAATAGATATATAGTGAACAATCAAAAAATGTTCTGAGAAAAAAATGGTCAACTTAGCTCAAAGAAGTACTCCTATAAATACACAACATGATGCTTAAATTGGGAATTTTATGTACTTGACTTAAAGAAGAAAATGAGGTTATTTTTAAAGGTGCAATGTGCAAATATGGAATTGGCAGATATTTAAGCCTGTAAGGGCTAATTGTTAGCATGGCAAAAGGTGTAGAAGGATGCTTAGAATGTAACGGCTATGGGCCTATAAATATAATAGAAACATTAACAGCTACAGGCCTATAATAATGATGAACACTTAAGAAGCGACCTGTAACTATCCTAAGAAAAGGACTACTCTAGACTTAAATAAAACACTACAAATAAAATGTAAATATACATGGGCATATAGTATTAAATGAATAGCTTTAAATATTTTTATAAACTGAACTTAAATTGAGATTAGTGAAATAGACCTAAAGTTTTTCAAAAAGACCAAAAGTGACCTGTAACTGTTCAAGTCAATTTTCAACTGCTAAATTAGATTCATATCTAACTTTTAAGCATTCCTAAATATTATTAAATAATGATTGATTATAAAGTGAATGAGAAATTAAGACAAATGGCCCATAATTATCTGGGCTGAAATAATTGATTGTGAGGTAAAATTATTATCTGTATGTTTTTAAACTAAAAATATTATAAGATAATGACCAATAAAGAAATGACCCTATAATAAGGTTACTAAACTATTAGTTGGACACCTACTGGATAGGTTGACTAGTCAACTTAGGGATTAGCAACTACTACATTATCTGATTTTCAAGTAGGGCTGATATAGTGGCCTAGGTCCATATTAGGGCCACTGTACTAGTTTGTTGGACAAACAATTGTTTACCTTTGCCACCTAATGCCAGTTACTTAATTTTGCCTATGTAGCGGCATTAGTTCTAGATGGCCACTGCACTAGTCTATTGGATAGACCAATCTACTAGGCTGACCCAGTTATGCCATCACTAATTTGTAATCTTTACTAGTGAAGCAGTGTAGGTCCCTAAGGGCCACTACACTAGTCAGATAGTCAGACCGAGCTGTGACATTCACTTGATCTTTACCAGTGCAGCGGCATAGGTCTTGAAGGGCCACTACACCAGTTGAATAGTCAAACCAGGCTCTGACATTCACTTGATCAAGTCGATGCAGCGGTCGAAGTCTAAAATGTGGATCACTACACAACTTATTATATTCTCTCTAGGTCAAGTGTATGTCAGTGTCGTCTTTCTAGTTGGACCTATTTTTCTTTCAAATTAAATATTAAGTAATAAAATTGATTTACTGATTGAATAAAATTATCCAAATTATATAATTGAGAAGTATACACTAATTTAACTGACCTCAATTAGCTAAGGGAAATCATACTTAACTCAAATGAATATTATGTCCCTAAATCTGATTAAAATAAGTGTGAATGAGTTAAGGAAATTAACCAACTGGAATTAATGCACTAATATACATGTAATTTTCAAGGGTACATCTTATGAGAAAAATATACAATATGTATAAGACTATTAAAGACTGTGTTGTCAATTCACATTAGTGTAAGGATTGAATGATTATACGAACTACATGAGGGAATTAGTGTATTAAACTGAATAAAATTATCTTATTAACAAATTTAAATAACACAAAAATGGTTTCCAAAGAACGCAAACCTTCATTTGACCGTAACATGTGTAAATTTTATAACGGGGATATATCCAACTATTTGCATGTAATATGGGAGACATACTTTTAATGGATTAAATTCACCACTGAGTTTCATACTCAGCATACTAATGTTTTGGTGTACAGGTAAACATGAATAGCTAGAAGGCTTTAAGACATGGGCAGTGTAGCAACAGAATCAGCGGGGTTGCAATTTTAATTAAATTTTGATACGTATAGTGGCACTCATGTAATAGCTGTAGGTTATAGGTCTGGTATGCTTAGAAGTTGTTATGGTTTTGTATAATCAAAGTTTTTATAAATAGTCTTTATGAGATGAATAATTGTTTGCATAATCAGTTGATTTGATATTTTATTTATTAATAGAATATGGAGCCTGAGGCTTTAGATTATTAATTATATTAATTATGGCCTGAGACCTATATTGATGAACTGATAGTTGCTAATATTAGGATGATTATATAAGGGACTAGAAAGGTCCAGGAGACATGCAAATGAATGGTCACAAATGTCAATTTTAGGATGGGTGACCTAGGGGGAAGTGCACCACTTATTGGGTTCATTTGGGAATCCAGTAAGGGGTGTTACATAAACACAAGTAGTAAGCCTTCTAACCTCGTTTCTCCTACACACATGGTTAAGCCTTTCTTTCCTAGGTGGGGTTGCTTAAGCATCAATAGGGCATACATAGGTTTGGATATGGGCCTAATTAGGCCCATTGATCTCATATTTAAAGTACATACAAGGATAATGATCTATGACATTTAACTCTAGTTTAAAATGATATTAGGCTAAATTTATCCTAGATAAAAGGCCCAATGAGTTTGGCCCCACTTCAAATAAGGTTTGTGACACCTGTTACTTGATCCAATTGTTGGACCTGAATAATGAGCGGCATGTTTATTGATATCCAATACTCTCTTATAGAAAACTCATGAAGATTAAAACTTTATTACTATACAAAATCATACTTTACTTTCTTAAGGTGGTAAAAACATGAATAAATAAAAATTGATTTTTAAGGATTACTCTAAGGGTCATTATGTTGAAATCTAGTAGTATAATAGTTGTATCGGGATACTTTTCCAAATAGTAACAATAGGAAATCAAACTTCTAGAATAATCACAATCAATTTCATCATCATCGGGTTTATTTGACCTTCTAACATCAATCTCAAGGGCAACACTCAACAAGCATGCAATAAGAAGAGATATCATACAATTCATGCAACTAAACATAAATTGAAATCAAAGTTCTCATTACTATATTTAAACGAGTTACAAAATGACAATATTATAGATTAGGCCCAATCCCTCATCATAACATAAGAGCGCCTATATCTGAAATATGTACATCACATTACTACACAAAAGAATAAGCAAAATACCAAAAGCCGCACTTGCTCAATCTTCCGATAAATTAGGCTTTAACTCT
>CANXYI011925183.1:0-11558 GCA_948208565.1 Hura crepitans | reverse complement strand
TTTCCCATAGCTGAGGCTTTTATCTTTACCACTTTTTTATTTAGGGGAATTTTTATTATTTAGTAAAGTATAATGGGATCTTTGCCAAGCTTATGAAATCGTGGGCATCTAAGAAGTATCACAAAAGTTACTAGCTTACCTAAGTTAGAGAATCTATGGTTCTTAATAGATTGTTCTTTTGTTAAAAGCTTTAGATGTTATGAGTTCTAATGTTCTTATCATAAACCAGAATAAACTATCATCCAATTGGATGTAGATTTTTTTTCCTTTAGCATGTCTATCATTCAATTAGACCGGGGTTCATCATGGTTAATGGTAAGGCTTTAGTTTAAATACTTTAAAAATTTTGATTATAAATGTCATTTTATCAAACTATGCTTTCATTTCTTTGGATGCGAGCTTTATCTGGTCGAATGATCCTCTACATAATGTGTCATTGCTTTTTTCTCTTTTTTTGTGTATATTTGATTGACTATATCTTTATTCATTTATATGCTTCTCATATCCAATTAGATGTAATTTCATTTGATTAAATGTGTTACTTTCCTGTTTAATGCTTTATATACTTTTATTTGTTTTTTTATTGAGACACTCATTTGAATGTTGATTAATCTTCTTGATTCTTTTGGTAAAAAGCCATTGAGTCTAGTGGGAGTATGTCTAAAGTTTACCAATGGTTTAATAAACTTATTGATATGGTTGAGGCTTGATTTCTAGTAACTAAGTTGGGCCTTTTGGTTGATGATTAGCTGGAGAATGATAATTAGTGGCGAGCATTAGTTAAGAGGTGGATAGACACCATCCATACTTCCAATTTGAGTTTAAGGAGCTGAACATTATGCCTTTTGAATTTATATACTTGATTGGCATTCCTTGCTTGAGCCAACTGCTCCAGTACAATAGGGCTCTAATGTATTGTTCCACCTAAGTATGGAACATTTTAATGAGTAACATGCTAGGGTTCATATTCTAGTGAGTCTAGTAACTATTCGACTTTCGACAATGATAGACCTTTGGATAAGGTAGATTCTATTTAGAGAGAAAGAGATCTTGTGTACCCATAATTTTTACATATATCCTTTCAAGACAACTCTCTTTGCGAATTCAAGTGGGACTTTCTCTACATTCCCTCCTAAACTTAAAGGAGTTAGGAGGTTGTGCAGCTCAACTGAGGGATGGGTTTGGCATTTTTATATCATTCCCTTGATTTTTTTATTCAGGGATCTCTATATTTCTAAGGCCTTGTCACTGTAGTGCTGGCAAGTTTACTATTCTTTGCACTTTCCCTTTCCTTATTTTACTTGTTATTTTTTATGGTTTATTTTGGCTTGTAGATTTAGGGCCATAAGTTTAATATTTTGCCCAACCCAAAGGATATGGTGGTGTTAAGGACCTCATCCTCCTTGGTTTAGTGGACCTAGTAGCCTCCTCATAGGGAGTTCAACCACTTTTGGTTGGTGCTCAATTTGTGCATATGGGATGATATAAGTACTTATAAAATAGAAAGCTTTTGTCAGTTTATTTGTTTAATTATAAGAGTTTAGGAAATTTACTTGATTGCTTTTTATTTTTTTTTATTGCAGATTGATTTGGCTTAGTGGGACACCATACAAAAGCAAGCTTCTCTAATTTTAACCTTAACCTGAGCTCTAGAGTAGACTCGTACTAGGTGTTTGATAGCTCTCTCAAATCAATAATTTGGTACTTGTTAAAGTGTGTAGCACTAGAAGAAGGGCCCTACTAATTGCTAAATATTAGAGTTGTCACTGTAGAGATATTTAAGGTGACTAAGATGGAGTACATTGAGATAGCTGAGGGCTATCTGGGTAGCCTACTGATGACTTCCTCACTATCGAGGGAGATTACATCAAATGGGCCTATATGACCTTATTGCAGATCGTCCCTCTGTATGTTAGCACTGAACAGGTAAGGTCTAGCTTCTTTTGCTTTCTTTTTCTTATTTTTGTTTAAGAAATAATGTCTTTTGCTTCCTTATAGGGTGTATCTCGTAAGCTTCTCTAGCCTTTGCTGCTACTTTTACACTTGGTGGTCCTTTTGGCTTGGCTAATAAGCCAACCATCATGAGTAATGAGGTCATTGGTCACTTAACCAGTGAAATAAGCAATTTGGTGATAATTTAGGTCCATGAGTATGTCACTTTGTTTATATAAGTGGCCATTAACCTTTGCTTAGTATGTGTTTTTTTCTTTTTGCTCCCACTTTCTTGCATTTTAATTTTCACAAGTATGTATGATGTCTTTATGTGTAAGTGAGGCATACAGAGGTTAAGCAGGTCTACTAGGTGGTTAAAGTGACCAGGAGGTTGTGCTTCTCAGTCTCTCAAGACCTTGAGGTAAGTTCATGTTTATTATATATGTATATATGCTCGGCTATGTGATTATTTTTTGATTACCTTGTATCTATTGTAGAGCTACTTACACAAGGAGGAATTTTCTCATACCTATAGAGAAAGTTGAGGGAGCTAAAGGCCACCCATGGGATTGCTTGCATTGAGAGTGATAGGGAGACCTCTATAAAGGAGAAAGAGGACCAAAAGTCAAGGTTTGGTCTTATAAAGAGATGAATCTTTCTTTTTATGTTTTATTTTATGCCATTGCATCGAAAAATCTCAGCATGGTACACTTTTTGTTATTTCTAGTACAATTTTTGTTATGTTTTTATTTTATTTTGGCTTTTGGATTGAATGGTACATTTTTATGGTTTTTGTGGTTTGTTTAGATAATGTTAAAAATTGCATTTTATTATGAATACATATTTGTTAGTACATCCCTTTTTATCATCAACATAGACAATAATTTTTTTGAAAATTCATCTAATCGGATAATGTGGACTCTAAATAGACATATGGATTTATTTGATCAGATGTGTTAACTACCTTTTGACTTTGTACCTTTAATTATTGTATTTTTCTTACCTAAAATAGAATTATGTTAGAATAGCAATAATTTTTATTTGTTTGGATGAGCTATTATGTTTGGTCAAATGAGGGCTATCATTTGATGGGATGAACTTATGTAAATTGGACATCGCATGGTTGAATACAAGTGACTTTCTTTCTTTTCCTTCAGTTCTCCCTTTTTTTATGTTCATTTAATAGATTCCCCTTTCAATCTTTGTGTAAGTGGGCTTATTAATTCCTAAAAATTATGGGAAAATACATACTTGAGCAGATTTTAGGGGATCAAGTTCTTGAGAAGGGTGAGGCTAGATAAGAACATCTTAAGGGTTGTCCTACATTTTTAGGACCTCATTTTTCATATCGTTCACTTTACAAATCAAGAGCTTTGCCTTTTGCTTAAAGAATTTGCTGCCATCATCAAGTCTCCCTTTTCTAGTTTTATTTTGTTTTGCTCACCCAGCTTGGGCCATAATTATCTCATAGAGGTGGTTAACATGCTGAATATTTCTCCTTCTCTTGCTCTTGCCTTGGTTCCAAGTGTAGAAATAGTGTCTTTAAAACCATACTTGATGTTTTTTTTATAGGGGGAATAGATTTTCTCTAGATTGGATAGGGGTTACTGCTTTGATGATATTACCAAAATTCCTAGTTGTCACCTTGGATGAACTATTTTGTGATTACAAAATGTTCCAAATGCTAAAAACAATATAAATAGGATTAAATCCATTTCCTCTGATATTGGCAGAAACTTAAATTAGTTTGGATCTATTGAAGTGAGGATCGATGTCTTTCTTCTATAGAAGTCCTCTTCTTTTACAAATACGTATCTTTTATCATGTTTTATTTTCATTCATTTTATATTTGGTCCTAATTTTTGCCTAGAGAGTCTATTTATGGATTTTTCCCTTTAGTGGACCACTCTAACTTTTGCCTTTATGGTTTTCACATTAGTGAGTTTGATTGCTTTTGCTTAAATGGCCCTTTCGAGTTTTTTTAATTTAACGGCTCTCTTTTCTTTTTTATTTTTTAGATATGGTTATAAGAGAAATTACAACTCATAACTGAAGTCCTTCCTAAGCAAATAGGGACTTATAGGTTAATCATCATTTTCCTCAGCACATCCTCTAGCATTTTGGGTTAGTTGATAAGGGGATCGAATGGCTATCTTCATCCATGAATAACCAATTTCATTGTATATGTAGCTAGTGGAGGCTTAAACATGTTGTGATTACAGGTCATGTTCAAGAAGTCCTTTTCTTTGGTTTATCATCAACTTTTTTTTTTATATATCAACTCATTATTGTGGAGAGTATGGAAGAACTTAGTAAGTTATAACTGAGCCTTTCAACTTTTGTGCTGCTGACTTAACTACTTATTTTCTAAAGAATTATCATGACCCATAGGCCTATCCAAGAGTGTATTTTATTCATATAGATATGGATTGCTTTGAGACTTCCATTGATGCTGCTTGCAAAATTACAAAAATGGTTTTAGATTACTTTATGTGAAATCTAATAGAATGATGAAACTAAGTAACAGACAATGAAGATAACCACATCAATAATAAATGAATATGAGTTTTATAGTGCTTGAAATGAGAGACAAGCCAAAAGAGGTCAATCAAATAAAGATGTTTTATCCATAATGTAGGTGTCTACCTTAAGAAAATCTTAAAGGTGCAGTGCATCAAATATTAGGAGTCTTTAAAAGATATTGCAATAGACTTAAAAAGAGAATGATATTGGAAAGGGTATGTAGAATTTTATCTCTATTTGGAAGTGAACGATAACGAACCCAAACCATTAAATACCTCATGTTTCAATAGTAACTGAGAGACACTATTTAAATTTGGAGCATTCACTGTCTTGATGCCTCAAAAGGCCTCAATTTAATCAATATTGTGAATACCACCAACACACTAGCCACCTCACTAATTATTGCCACACCTTGAGAAATGCTATCTAGAATTTGATTGACATTAAGCAAATTGCTAATCTTAAGTAGGGAAAAAACAAAGGTCAAAACTCTTACCACAATATGTGACCCTTGATTTTTATGTTAGAGTTTGGTATACTCAAATGAATGGTGTTTCAAGAAATTATAATGCTAGCTACATTTGTAAGGACTTTGATAAGTGTGAAAGAGTGATAGTTGCCAAAGTATGCTATGAATCAAACTTTAAGAAAGAGAGTGAGAGAAAAAGAAAAATGCTATGAGTGAGAAAAAGAGCAGAGTGATCATTAGGGAGTGTAGCCAAAACTCTAAGATATGGGAAGATTCCATCTCAAAACCAAAGGGGTTATGGGTAAGGTACAAAGTGAAGGGGAAGTAGAGGCTATAACCCATAGCAATTGCATAACACCTAAAGTATCAACCTTAGAGGACAAAAGCAAAGTCCCAATAGTAGAACAGAAGATGGAAGAAGATGATGCCTTAATCAAACAATTGAAAAAGACTTTAGCTCAAGTAAATGTTTGGGACTTGTTAATGAGTTTGCAAGAACATCGATAAGGGTAACACAAGCCTTACACAAAACTCAAGTATCAACCATTACCACTCTCCAAGAGATCCTAAAGGTGTTATAAGGGAAAAAAGGGAGGTGATTTATATTGAAAATAATGACCTACCAGTTGAAGGAAGAAGTCATAACTACCTCTTGTTCATTAAAGTTGAAGTGAGCGGGAAGAAAACCTCCCATGTCATGGTAGATGATAACTCTTTTTTGAATGTCTATGCATTGAAACCTTAGTTGGTTTGGGGATTAAAAAAGCCAATTTGATGTCTGATTTGGAAATCTATGCATATGATAACAACACAAGGTGGCCAAAAGTAATGTTTATTGTTACCTTTACCCTCATAATGAAAAATTCGACAAAGAATATGCATTCTCGTGATTTGTATCCAATAGTTAATTCAAAATTGAAAAATTGGATTATCAAATTATGAAACATAATTTTTTTTTATTTCAATTAGATCAAAAGTGAAATTGGGCCTTATTTCTAATGATGCAATATTCAATGTTTTAGAAATTCCTACCAATTTTGCTCTATAAATCAATTGTGTTCATTCTCTCTATCCTTACACTTTTTACTTTATCTGTTCTATTATTGCTTGCATGCTCTATCTATGATATATCTTGATTTCATTTTGATATCTTGTGATTGAAATGTGATAATCATTTTATATAAATTATTAATTGAATATGTTTTCATTGTTGAAAAAGGTCTTTGCATAATTTTTATTGAAACATATTTTGCTAAGTTTAAAATAGAACTAATCAACTTGTTCTAATAGTTTGCTCTAAATAATTTGATAATCATATTTCCTACATATTTTCGAAAAGAGCTTATTGTTATGTCAAAGGTTTCTATACTTACGAAAAGTTGCTTTTAGTGTTATCATATAAGTTTTATCACTTGTCATTAAAGGGTGATAATCATCTTATATAAATTATTGTTTGAACAAGTTTTCATTGTGGAGAAAGGTCTTTGCATAATTTTTATTGAAACGTATTCTACTAAGTTTAAAATAGAATTAATCAACTTGTTCTAATAGTTTCCTCTAAATAATTTGATAATCATATTTCCTACAAATTTTCAAAAAGAGCTTGTTATTGTGTCAAAGGTTTTTGTACTTACGAAAAGTTGCTTTTAGTGTTATCATATAAGTTTTATCACTTTTGATATCCATGCTTTAATTTGCCTAATATAAGTTTTAGTGTTATTATATCTAGGGTTTAATTGAGCTGATATAAACATTTGTTATTTATCTTTGAAAAAGGGCTTTGTTAAAATGTTTTGAGGTTTATATTTGTTGAGATTTATGCTGTGTTTGTTTTATAATATGTACTTAATGCTTTCTCTTAAATTCAGAAGAAATTCTATATCGGATATCATTGTGCTCTAAATATGTGTTGTATGTGATAAAATTGTTTTCTAATCTATTCGACATTTGATTAAGTTTTAATTTTTAATCATCTTTAAAAATTCTATATATACTCAATTCACCCTCTTTTTGAGTATACTTAGGACTAAGAGTTTTTATTTAAAAGAAAACTAGTTAGGTGGCATATCAAAATTTCCCTTTTCAACTTTAGTTCTATATGTCACAATATGTGTATTGCGATTCACATTTTGAATTTGTTCCTTATCTAATTCAATAAGATAAGAAATTAACATTTACTTTAAAATTTTCTATTTCTATGCTAATTATGGTTTTATAAGTTAAATTATTTGCACCAACATTTTGGAAATGCAATATTAGAAGATGCAAAAGATTTGAACTTAAAACCTTCATAAACATAATAAAAAAGAAAACTAGTCCTATCATACATGTAATATATGCAAAAAAAATATTTATCATCAGAATAAGATATGAATACACTATGATTATTATTTATATTTCAATGGGTTATTTCCCTTTTTTCCATGTTGAACAAAATTGTTCGTGAGGTTATTGGTAGAAATTGGTTTTAGAAATTTACAGTATATAACTCATCCTATAATATTATTATGAGATTGAGATGTGTTTCTTTGAGGTCCTAATAGTGACCAAGGTTGTTATAGAAGTGTATAATATGCAAAGTTTAAAATTTTGGAAATATCTTAGAGTTAGAGGAGATGCTATTAAATTTTGAACAACATATGCATAGTATTTTAATAGTCTTTATTGTACTCTATTTTAGGCTAAGAAGGATAATTGCCCACTGCTTGTGAAGTTTTTGTGTATACTCATACAAAAAAGAAAGATAGATAGACCTTTATAGATGATAAGTCTCATGCAATGATGCAAGTGTTTATGTATTGTACATGTTACTTTATAGTGCTATTGTATGTTATAAGAATTTGTAAGCTTCTATCTTATATCTTATTTGAAATGTGAATTTCTACGGTAGAATAGTTGAGTTTAAAAATCAAAGGTCCTAAAGTGAAGGCGTAGATGTTGATAGGACTATATGTTTAGATATTGTAGGTGGGGAAAAGAGAGATGAGCTTATGCAATTAGAATGCAACAATTATGTAGAGGCTCCCACATCTCATTGTCACTTGCTTTTAAAGCTCATGCCATATAGAGATGGAGAAGAGGTTTGAACAATGTGTATCCACAATGTGGGTTAGGATTGAACATGAGAAAGAGCAATGGGTCAAACAAGTCACTGAAGAATGAGTTGAGTAGCATCACAAACAAGTCATTAAATAATGAGTTAAGCAACACATTAGGTAGATTTGGCAACCAATGGAGTCGCATTGTCCTAGCTAGCGTGATGTTCATGAAATGATTACCTATCGAGTTTTATGTGTTTGCTTTACTCATATGACTTATTGCTATTTTGTTCAAACAAATTAGGCATATCATTGGCCACTGCTATATACATATAGCATTTTGGATTTAAAAAAAATGCAAGTATTATTTTAGATACATAACAATGATGATATGCGTGTAAATTTTTCTTTTGTGCATATATGATTACATATTTACAATAAAATTTGGATTTCTTATGTATTTATATAGGTTGATAGTATTTATATAGATATATTATTTAAAAATTGAAATATTGATATTAATATAAAAACCTAGAAAAGGCTGAATTTTAAATTAATGAAGGATTAATAAAAGAGTCCTCATTAATATTTAAAGATAGTAGACAATTCATAATTCCATTAGAATGGATACATCCTCTTTAATTTTTGTGTTAATATTTAACTAGCTTGAATATTAGCAAATTAGCTACAGTAAACTTGCATTATAAAAAAAAAATCTGAGATTTGCGATTAAAAAAAATGGTGGCAAATTTGCAACAAATTTGCGACCAATAATTGGTATAGAAAAAATAATGTAATTTTTTCATAATAATATAACTATATTTGTAATGAAATTGTGATGAATAACTCTTTTAGAAAAAATGGAGCAAAAATATTTGCCACGCTTTTCTATGACAAAATTGATCGATTTGCAACAATATTTTTTAATTTATTAAAAAAATTACAAACAAATCAATGGTTACAATTTTTTTAAAAATATATTTTGGACAAAAAATTAAAACTTAGATATGTAAAATTATTGTGACAAAATATAGAAAAACTATTGACAACACTTGTGGTTGCAAATTTAAATATATTTTCAATAAAATTTTTAGTTCATGGTTAATACTGACTATGATATATATAGAGTCAATGTGTTGAAATATCAAAAGTATTGTTAATATCTTATGGGAATTTTTTTTATAATTTTTCAAAATATTATATTAATTAAGAACTATACTAAATTCATGATTTTCTTATAAAATCAATTAATGCAGAGTTTATTTTTAATTTCAGTACTTAATAATTATAGATTTAATAATGATTCCAATTTTCAATGATATATAGATTAATCACATTTAATCGAAATTACATGATAAAATTAAATACCATTTCAAAATATAACAAGTTATTGTTCATTTCATATATAAATTAGAGATTTTACTAACACTTTAATATTTTGTAATTATATGAATGTAATTATTCTTGAACATAAATTAATCTATTTTGCTTTGAATTTTTATCATCTCAAGTAATACGAAATTTTAATCTAAATTATTTAATTATGGTTTACTAAAAATTAAAGTAAAATCATATTATTTTAATAAATTTAATTAATAGAAAGATTACGTGTTATTAGAAATTAGATTGAAATTATATTGCCCTTCTACAAAGTAGAAAGATTTGTCTTTAGAATTAATAAATTTATATATTTGATTATTTACACTATAAAAGTTTGATTTTTAGCGAAATAAATTCAACAGCATGTAATTTCACACCAAAATTAATTATTTTGTTACTTTTATATATTTTTTGTACAAAGAAATTAAAGGGAATTAGAAACTCCCTTTCTTATCATAGAAGAAAAACCTACTTTTTTCTTATTACCAATTTGTTTAAATTAATGCAGCAATTTTGCAGCCAATTTGCTTCGACAGTTGAGGAAACCTCTTAAACTAATTGACTTCCTATCTCGTTATTTTCGTAGGCGTGTGAAATCATCGAGTAATAGAGAATTGCAAATAGAGAGAATTGCCACCTACTCTTATAACCTGAAGTAAAAAAAGGATTCCCTTTAGTATATTTTCATGAATGTAGCTAAAAGGAGATCATGTTGACACATGACACTTGAATTTTTGAAATTAGAAAGCTTTAAAAGGAAAATTGAGGAAGAACACTTTGATCTTAGACCTAATGGGAAAACAACATTTGTTGTTGGAAATTCATCACTAGAGGTTGATTCAATGAATATTAGAAGGTAGTTTAAAGAATTATAGAAAGTCAAAGCAAAAGGAAATTCTGGTTTGTGCTTTATCAGTATCTAGCTACTGTAATACTACGAAAAACTTACAATTATTAGGAATTTTTTCTCAAATAGATTAATTTTGATTCGGCCGTTAACAACCCAAGAAAAGTCTTTAGGCTTGTCTACTTGCCAAGAGGAATTCTAGTGAAGATACATGCATGTATGAATGTATGTATATGTGGGTGTTTGTGTGCGTGTGTGTATGTATATATGTATGTATGTATGCATATGTGTGTGTGTGTATATGTATGTATACTAGCAATATTAATTTCACCATAGTTTCTAAGCAAGTGCAATGTAGTTTCTTTTCCAACTGTTAATAAGGAGGTCTTTTCCTTTGAACAAATCACAGGTAAATTATGATAGTAAAATGAGTATACTTATTGTAATGTGGTTTCTTGCCTATATTTTTAGGCTTTTTTTTATTTATGTATAACTTCCCTTTTTCATGGGCAAGTGATTTGAATTAAATTCCTCAGTGTTTTCCAAATCATGAGAGCAGATAAAACCATACAACTCTCCATTTGTGAGAGGAAAAACATGCCCCCTAAATATGTGTGGTAAGACTTTACAACACAGCTATTATGAAAATCAATTCATTTGTTAATTATCATAACTTGAGTCTACTTTAGCATACTATGTAAATCAGGTTCTAAGTTACACCTAAATTTCCTACTCTTTTATTGTTATGGCTTTTATGGTTCATGGGGCTATGATGCTCTTTTAAACTTACTCTTTGGTGGGATGTCAAGTAGTCTAGCATTGCAGTCAGTAATTTGAGTATTTAAACCTAAGAATTGAATTGATAGATTTAAGTTTAGTGAGAACCACATGCTATTATTCATCAAAATTTTCTTACTTTTCCCCATATTTTAAGTTCAGAATAAGGGTTTGTACAATTAAAGACTGAAGATTTGTAAACTTAGAATAATTGAACTTGAACTACTAGAAGATGTTAACACCAAAATTGCTTTACTTCCATTAACTTAGTGACATAGAGGCATAACATCTACGTTAATCATTATTTGTACACAACTTGTTACTTTAGTTTAGCGGCAAAATTATTAGATGCTTGAGAAGTATAGCTTCTTTTGTGTATGATTAAAGGCATCAAGATATGAATTTTAAGTGGCATACAATGACCAAAAGCTAGGTTTCTTTGAAGAAATCTTTCATAATGCATTTAGAGAAAAAGTTTGTTGAATTTATTAGATAAAAGTAGAAATGGAGTTTTACATAAAAAAACCATGTACATATGGTTCCAACATTCCCTTCCACAGATACCTTAGAGTTTATTAGTTTCAAAGGATCA
>CANXYI011925178.1:0-12561 GCA_948208565.1 Hura crepitans | reverse complement strand
TTTGGTATATTCCACCACTGAGTTTTATACTCAGCATATCGGTGTTCTGATGCACAGGTAACATGCAGAGGGGCCCACAGCATCAGACGAGGAGCACAGTGTAGCTGATCACGAGTCTTTTTGGTATTCTATTTTCTTTCTATTATAAGATGTATAGGTATGCACTCATGTACATATGGATATAGGTTGTATATGTTGAACTGCAGTATGATATATGAAAATGGTGGTTCTGTGAATGCATGTTTACTGGTGGGTCTCTGACCCTGTGATTGAATGTTGACTGTGATTTAGAGGACCAGAGGGTCCAATGGAGTATGTGGAGGTTGTATATTGTTTAGAAGTATTTTTCTTGCAGGTTTTAATTTGGGCTAGATAACAGGGCAGCCATTATACTTCCCGAATATCATAAAATGTCTGGTAGCGGCTGACGGAGATACAGGGGAAGTACAGACGCACCTTATCTATTCAGGGAGAATGGGTAAGGGGTGTCTCATGCTATATGATATCTCTTCCTGCGGTTGAGATATCCTGATTGTGTGATTCTATGCTTTTAGAGTGATTAAATGATCATATACAGTTATGGATGATATAGAAGTGTATTTTTATTGTGGAAGCTAATATCAAAATTTTGGGATAATCCTAGTACAACCATTATGCTGCCAAAATTTTGGCATAAAGATTCTCAAAATTTGAATATGTAACTCAATTAAAAAAGTTTTTGAAAACTCATTATTATAAGTGTAATATTTGGATAAGAATATTCTATAACAAGTCATGGTATAATAAAGTTCGGATATCTCGATTTACATGCATACCTTAGTTGGGCTCAAGAATCAACCATTATCCGAACTGAGTAACCAGTATTACAAGTTTGTTTCACATACTCAAGGCTAATGAACCTTGAGGTAAGATTGGCAAAACATGTACTAGTTGCACATAAATCGAGAGTTGATAACCTAATGATTCAATAGTTGTATATGAATGCAATTTGTATATGATACTTAACTTTCAAGTTAAACATTGATTTTTTTTTTTAATAAATTTAAGGTCAATTTTTAATTGAGGATTGGATATTAACCCACTAAGAAAACCATATGTTTCCTCATATAAATAGTAAGGGCTATTGGTTTGAAATAAAATAACGGGAGTAAAATGGATTAATAAAAGACCTTGTTAATACATTTATACATTCATATACATAGATCATACTCTAACATGATTTTTTTCACATCTAGGTCATTCATTCATCATGCACATGCCTTACTTAAATTTGCAATTTTATTGGATGACTATATGATCAATGGGAGCAATTTCTTAGACTAGCTTAGGAATGTAACAATAATTTTTTGCTATGAAAAGATCCTATATATCTTAGATCAAAGCCCACCACTTACTCTTATATGTTATACTTTTGTTGATATACATGAACAATTTAATAAGTACATCGAGGATAGTGAGGTAACAATAAGTATCAAACATGTTGCTATGTCCCCAAAACTATAGAAGTACCATAAGGATATGGATGCTAAAATTATTGTCTTGCATCTAAAAGACTTGTTCATTTTACAAGTTAGAATAGAAATTAAAGTGTTACTTGAACTTTATTTAGCTATAAAGTTGTAAAAGGCACTTTAGCTACAACGCATGCACTAAAGATAAATGAAAACATTGAGCATTATGGCAAATTAGGGTACCTAATGGACAATGATTTGTATATATATTTTGTCATTTGTTTGTTGACTCCTAACTAGGCATTACTTTTCATGAACTTCAATAAGAACAATATTGATGCTAATATACCTTAGCAGATTTATATGTTGAAGACAATTAATAAAACCTTATAGAGGTGGTTAGAAGCAATTATGGTTGTCTCATCTACTTCTTCCAAAGGTAAAAAGTGTAATAAGTAGAAAAAAATAAGGCAACTAAGGCCCAAGGTGGAATGTCTAAGAAAATGGCTTCCAAAAAAATGTAAAGAAGCCTAAGGGGACTTATTTCTATTGTAGAAAGGATAGGCATTGGAAATAAAATTGCAAGGTTTACCTTGACTCTTTGAAGGAGAAGAAGCAGGTCGAAGCTTTTACTTTAAGTATTTATGTAATAGAAATGAATTCTTATTATATTATTTCTATGTTGTTATGGGTATTAGAAATTAGATGTGGATCTCACTTATGCATTGATCTACAAGGCCTAAAGAATAGGAAAATGGTGAAAATGAGTGAGTTGGATCTCAGAGCTATTACAGGATAACATATGTTTGCTGTAGTTATAGAGACATATTACTTAGTTTTACCTAGTAAACTTATGTAGGAATGTTATAATTATTATTATGTTCCTTCTTTGTCAAAGAATATTATTTCTATTGACTATTTATTTAAAAAAGGATTTGATATTTTTATTTTGAATGGTTCATGTTCTATCTTAAAGGATAATATATTTTATTATTCGAGTAGAATAAACAATGGAATTTATATTCTTGATTTAGATGTTTATAACATAAATACTAAGAGAGCAAAGAGAGATAACATAAATGCATCTTTTTCCTTAGCACTATCACTTGAGCTAAAAAATGAAATTTGTATGGTCCAGTTTTGTTAATATCATGATTTTAGCTTCTTTGATTATGAATTATTTAATGCTTCTGAATCTTGTTTATTAGGCAAAATGACGAAGCTACCCTTTAAAGACAAACGAGCATGTGCTAGTGATGCATTAGAGCTTCTACATTTAGATATATGTGGACCACTAGCCAATAGTGGATATCTTGACTTTATGGCCTTCATTAACAATTGTTCAAAATATGGATATATTTATCTGATGAAACATAAAACTGAATCTTTTGAAAAGATCAAAGATATCATAAATGAAGTAGAGAAATAATATGGTAAAAGTATCAAAGCACTTAAGATCATATTGTGGTGGTAAATATTTTATCCAAGAGTTTCAGAGTTTTCTTAGAGATAATGGTATATTATCTTAGTCCACTCCTCCTTATACACCACAACATAAAAGGTGTATCTAAAAGGAGAAAAAAACTCTATTAGATATGGTTCGATCTATGATGATTCATGTAAAATTTCCTATGTCCTTTCAGGGCTATACACTTGAGACTACTGTTTATACACTAAATAGAGTCCAAAGTAAATCGCTTGATCTTACTCCTTATGAGATGTGGAATAACAAAAAAAACCCTATACTTTCACACATTAATGTGTGGGGATCTCTTACTTTTGTAAAGGGGACAATGTTAGATAAGTTAGAAGCTAAATCTAACATATGATTATTTATGGGATATCTAAAGGAAACACTTAGATATTATTTCTATCTTCGATTGCTACACATTATGACCAATAGCCTCTTGTAATGGGTCTTTAAAAAGAAAATTGAAATAGAAGGTAACATGGTTACCTATAAAGCTTGCCTAGTTACAAGAGGCTATCACTAATGTTATGGAATTGACTATGATGAAACATTTTCACCAATAGTGATCCTGAAGTCCATCAAAATCCTTTTTAGCCATTGCTACACATTATGACCATGAGATATGCTAGATGGATGCAAGGACTTCTTTCTTTATTGGAAATTTGACTAAGGATATATATATATGACATAACCTGAGCGATTCGTATCTGATGATGATGAGAAGGTATGCAAGCATCAAAAATCCATTTATGGAATATAGCAAGCCTTTAGGAGTTAGAACATTTGATTTAATCAGGAAATCAAAGAGTTTGGTTTCTAACAAAATAAGGATAAACCCTATGTGTACATTAAGGATAGTGGAAGCATAGTTATTTTCCCTATTCTCTATATAGATAGCATATTAATCATGCAAAATGACAGCCTAACACTTCAAGGGGTTATGATTTTGTTATCTAAAAAATTCTCTATGAAAAACCATTGAGAAACATCCTATTTTTTAGGAATAAGGATCTATCATTATTAAATCTTTCACCATTTACTTGCATAGATGAGATACTAAAGAGATTTAGTATGGATCTCCCTACAAAAGGTTTTATTCCTATAGTTCATGGGAAAGACCTAAGTTTATGTATCCTAAGACAGAAGAGGAGAGGGAAAGCATGAGTAGGATCTCATATATATCAACAATAGGATCCATCATGTATTTTATGTTGTGTTCATGTCTAGATGTCTATTATACTCTATATGTCACAAGCAAGTTTCAATCTAATTATGATTAGCAACACTTGGTTGTAGTTAAAAACATTCTTAAGTACTTGAGAAGGACTAAAAATATGTTCTTAATCTATAGAGATGCAGATTTACAGGTAAGAAGGTATATGCTACTAGCTTCCAATATAATAAGGATGACTATAAATCACAATAAAGATTTGTATTCCTAATTATAAAGGCATAGTTAATTAGATGTCTTCCAAGCAAGACATAATTATGGACCCTACTGAGGAGACAAAGTACATAGCAAGTTCTGAGGTAACAAAAGAAGCAGTTTGGATCAAATATTTCACTATTGAACTAGAGTGGCACTAAGCATATTTAATCCAAAAACCAATATATTCTGACAACAATAAAGCCATAGCATAGGTAAAGGAACTAGGGTCTCATCAACAGTCCATGTAATAACCCAAAAATCCTGACTTATAAATAATGCATTTCTAGGGATGTGAATAGTATTCTCGAGATGTGGGATACACTAAAGCAATTGAGCCAAAATATTAATTATGAAATAATTTTGGGCAAAGTTTAAAACTAAACTGAAGTTAATTAGTTAGATAAAAATGCAAAGATAGTTTTTGCAATAGTATTTTTTCCCTTAGGGTTGCATTATAACATCCTCAATTTGTGTAATTGAAAGAAATTATGCAAAATTCAATTAAGTGCATTGAATTCCATATTATGCCTAAAAATGGTAAAAATGTAATAAATGCTAAATTTTATGAATGTATGGCATTTATTGTGCTATATGGCTTATAAAATATATGAATATGTATTTTAGATGATGATAAATATTTAGATATCATAGGAAATTCTTTATTGGTGGTTATGGTGCCATAATGTTCACTAAATCACTAAAATGAGGTATATGTGCTTAATGTGACTATTGAATGTTTAATGTCTAAATTGGTATTATTGGGCTTAAATGACACATATTAGAGTGGTTGCAAGCATAGAAATGATTATGGAACTTAATATGCTTAAAATACGTATTATTGTGCCATGTAGGTATATTGTGGAAATAATGTAGATTATGCATCTTAATAAGACTTAACCATGATTTATAATAAGTTAAATGTGTTTTAAATCATGTATAAGTCTTGAATGGTGTTGTTAGCCATGACATGATGTTGGTTGAACTAGATTACAAGGCCAATCATCTATGTATGCCACTTAAGTGTAAATTTGTTATAACATATACTAATTGATAGCCAAAATGAGAATATGGTAGGATTTTGAAATGGAGTTACATAATAATATGTAAAGTTAATATAAGTGTCATTATGCCCATAATGCATGAATGTTATATTCTTTTTAGTTATATGAACAAGTATGTAATAATGCACATAATTGGTTTGTATTTTTATGACGAAGTAGCAAAATAAAGGATGAGAGGTTTGATGACCAAATAGTCTATTTGGCCATGTAAACAACCTGAAACAGGCAAGACATCCTACTTCCCACTGAGGTCAGCCATCCTAGGATTTCCCTAGGGGCCTTTCATTTAACTTTTATCTAAATTTGACTAATGTTGACTAACTACTTCCTTTTCTCATATATGATCATTTATTCCCTAATTACTGCCTATTTTGGTCCATAAAAATTTCCCTCAGGTATTACCAGACATTTACAAAAATTCGAGCAGTACAACGACTCCCCTAGTTACTAACCCAATTAAACATGCAAAGAAGAGCACTTCAAATTCAACTTCCTTCATTATTCCTTCTTTGAACCCTCTAGTCCTCCAAACAATAGTTACTAACCCAGTATCATAGTCATAACATAAGTAATAGGGTCAAAGGCCTATCATCATAGAAACATGCCAAAAAAGGTATTCATTGACATATAATACAGTATATACATGCTGATTTTACTTCATTTGCACACATAGCCCAAACTACCCACTCTACCCTACATACATGAGTGCAGTTCACTATATATACACATGATTTAAAAGGAAAATAATATATCAAAAAGCTAGGATAGCTACACTATTGTTGTCGTCTAAAGCTGACACATACTCTGCTTATGACCTATGCATCGAAACACCGACACACCAAGTACAAAACTTAGTGGTGGAATAAAACAATTATATTATGTCTCCTACAATAGGCAATATGCAATGTTTCACACACAAAAAGTTATCTTGAAACTTTAAGTTCATTCATTCATTTAACCCAACCTGTTCTTTACTTATCCAAATCATTTATCATTCATTACTATTTACTTCATCTGTTTATAAGCCCATAGACAGACTACACTTGAAGACATTAGATAATGGGACTATCCTATGCAGTGGCCCACTTTTAGGGCCTAGGTAGTTACACTTACCACATTCGATAGCAGGAACCCTTTCATAGACCACTCCCAATATCAGACTAACAAATAACAGGGACTCGTCCGTAGACCACTCCTAATATCTACAAATCATAACAATTATAGCACAAAAGTGGATAGTAGGGACCCATCTATAGACCACTCCTAATATCCATAAATACATGAATCACAATGTAGAAGGCATCATACAGTCTCAGCAAAATGAACACAGGTAGTGCACCCTAGAAGGACCGACCACCTAGCAGTGCTCTATCCCCTAGTTGACTGGTCAACCCATCTAGTGGGCATCTAACTAATGGGCCGTTTCTATTTTAGACCATGTTCAGTATTAGTTTATCCCTAAACTACCTTCTTAGACCTAATTTGCACAATTTAATTATGATTTTGCCATTATCGCAAAATCACTATTCATTTGATAATTTTCTTATTTTAGGCATGTCATTTCTCATCTTATTCAAGCCTCATTCTCAAGGCTATTTGACTTTATCATTTTCACATTATGTCCCCATTATGAAGTATTTTAATTTACTTAATTTTTAGCCATGTAATTATATCTAATTAAGTCCTAATTTTGGTTTCATGACATAACTGATTTTAGGTCCTCTTTCCTAGCATTTATACACTTCATGTACACTATTATTATCCACCAAATGAGCACATTATTCAACACAAACACCATGCACATTTTTATGCCACCATTCGGCCACTACCTTCACACTCCCTTACACACATAATTCCTTATCACATTATTTTACAAATTATCTCAAAGTGGTGCCAAATTCATGCCTAATACCAATGTTTGCCTAAATAACATACACACACCCCTAATTCACATTTTTTGTACATGTTAATACACATTTTCACACACATATAAATATGACATGATACAATTGGATTATTCCACATACCTGGGGTATACGTGCACCCTTTTCTCTACCACTTTATCTTGAGTTTGAGGATTTCTCTCTCCTCCTTTTTCAAACCCTAAACTTAAGCAAATTCAATTTTGAAAAATCCCTAAAAATTCATTATAGCTCTAAATTAAATTCTAAAAACCTGGTATCTCTTAGAATCCTATAAACTACCTATATCAAAAATAAAATATGATATTTAAGCTTATTTACCTTACTTAAGCACTATTCACCCAAGTATGTTTTCTCTCACTTTTGGCCTTCTTCCGTCAACCTTTTGATTGTCTAAACTTGATAGAGGTTTTTTTTATCTAACTTTTCATAAAGTTAAGTGGTGAGTTAGAGAGAGAAAACTTAAAAAAGGAAGGGAAATGGCCATTAATATCATCGGCCATAAGGAGTTGGTGAGGAAGACAAAGTTCTTCCTAAGTGTGGGCTATAACTAGGTTTTTAATAAGTCTTATTAGCTATTCTTGATCCATTAAATTAGGCCAAATAGGGCCTAATTACTTTATATACCCAATATGTCACATTTTTGCCAAAAAATTCATAAAATATTAGGTCTCAAAAAATTCCCATTTTAGTTTTAAAATTCCTCAATTAATGGGATTAAGGTCCATGTAAAATTTCTGTTCAAAAGCCAACTATTGACTTTTTAACACTATTCACAACCAGAATAAAATATTTAGAAAAAATATCAGTTGACCTTTGAAAATTCTAATTCCTCCTCTACCATGCTCAATGAAATTTTTAAGGTATAGGGTATCTTATTTTTGAGACCATTCGGGCACATTCTCAGGACTGTCCCGACCTAACCTCATTTTAACTCCGTAAACAATAGTTTATGACCTAAATTGAATTGTTGGTTCTGTAAAAATTTTAATTCATTTATTTTCCTTATTTTTAAGCCCGTCAAAGTTGTATGACCAATGTGCTAGTCATCAGAGTCGAAATGATTATGAGCATGATTTTATGTGTAAGGAATATGTGATCATTGTTATATAAATATTATTGATTGTAAATGTAATTTATACATGATTGGTATTCAATTCCAAATGATATCTTTGAAATGTATGTGGATGCAAAAACATGAAATATGGAAATGGTGCACATGCATGTTACACTTTTATTGTGTTTTAGTGAATAAACATGATAAAAATCACACGTGGATGAAGTTTGTAGCCATAATGGGTTCTAAACACTTTATGAGCCTATATGAGATATGCAACTCTAAATTATGCCATAATTTATGTGTCTTGATGAACATTTAGGCATATTGTATCTTGAATGATGTATTCCATGAAATTATTATAAGAATAGCAATTATGTATTGAAAAACAACAAATGAGATAAAAATGGTTGTTTTAAAGTGCATATGGCATAAATGTGACTAAAATGCATGTTCAAGTGTGCATGATCACTAAAATGAGATTTTCATGTAATTTTCTTATTTTATTCATTCGATGTATAAAAATAAGAAAGTAAAAAGATATATAATCATAATTAAGATGGTGACACTAAAACATATTGGTTTTGTCCCATGTGATACAACAACCTAGGAATAGATAGGTTAACTAGTCAATTAGGGGTTATAGCAGCTGCTAGGGTACTTATGTGCCTAGATTGTGTTATCCAAGGGTTCACTATATGTCTTACTCATAAATTTATAATATAATCTTTGGATCTATACAGCTGCAACAACTGTAAGGTCCTATAGAGGTCACTTCACATTTACTTGCAGGTGCAGTCGCCTATGCCTGGATGGGTGCTCTACACCTTTTCTATGCTAATGCAGTAACTGTTAGGTCCAAAATGAAGGCCACTGCACATTATTGATCCGGTTATCCTTAGGTTTTGTGGTTATCAAAATTGGGTTTAAAAGAATAAAGCAAATTTGCATTTTAATTTATAATATGTATCATATCAATGAAAATGGCAGTAGTATGAAAAATGTGTAAAAATGTCAAGTCACTTATGATAAAAGACTTATTCTTTGTTGCATGCAAGTTGTACATGTATTATGGATATGCATAAGCATGATGAATGTAATGCCCGTAAGTCTAAGTTTCATGAATAGTACCTCTTTGGCATGAATAGTGTTCCTTATGGGTTGGGGCACTTTAATAAGGCTAGAAAGGGCCTTATTGGTGATAAAACTTTAACGAGCTAGAAAATGGACAAAATGAAAGAATTTAAAAATTTAGCAGAGCCAATAAATAATTTTGGGTCAAGAACTGGTGAATAAGGAGATAAAATGAGATTATGCCGAGGCAACCTCCGGATGTGCCCAGACGGACCCAAAAATACCATACCCTAAACCTCAAAAATTCCAATTAACATGATGGTGATGGAATTTCAATTTTTTGAGGTCAATTGGTATTTTATTTGAATATTTTATTCTAGCAGATGAATAGTAGTCAAAATTAAATAATGGAATTTTGACTTGAAATTTTACGTGGGCCTTAATGACACTAATCAAGGATTTTTAAAAATGAAATGTGTATTTTTGGAGGTCTAGAGAATTTTCTATGAATTTCTGAAGTTTAAAAGAAAATTGGGAGAAAGCGGACCGTTAGATCACTATGTGTCACGATCTGAGCCATCTACCCACCCTTATAAAAAGGCTTACACATGTGAGGGGGTCACATGTGTGAACCCATAATCTTCTCCTCTATTTTTCTCCTAAAGTCGATGCCATCCTTGAGTTCTCTCTCTATTTTTTTCTTCCATTTCTATCTCCTCCCATCACCAAAAATCATAAAAATTATATGCTATCAACCCTCCATGATTCACAGAACCTAAATCAAGTGGAATTTCTTCCATATCTAACCTAAAAAGAGATATATTCACTTAGAGTGAATAGTGGCAAAATTTTGAGTAAGTGTTTTTATTTCATTTTTTATTTTTGTTTTAGGAAGGTTAAGGTGATCTACGAGATTCCATGGCTTTAGATTTTCAATTGGAGTTATATAAAATTCTTAAGGAATTTTCTTACTAAAAAATTGTGTATGTTTAGGGCAAAAATAGAACATTGAAGGAGAGCACCAATCTAGGCATCAAGGTGGTGGAGAAAAGGGTGTTTCACACCATAGGTATGTGGAATGAATTCAATTTCTGTATGTCATTTGATTTGGCAAGAAAATGTGTGTGTACATGTGTATGGAAATGCAAATTCTTAGTGTTAGGCATGACATTGATGTAAATTGAAAAGGTGATTATGATAATGAGGTAAAAATAACCTGGTATACATGAATTAAATGAAAAGAAACAAAGTGTGTGTATATGTGTGATACATGGCCAAATAGGGTGCATGAATGACTTGGCATGTGTGTTTATGTATATAACATGTTAGGCATGGCATTGGCATTCAAATGATATGTATAAATAGTGATTGGAAAATGAATAACAATATTAAGATGTATAGCATGTCAATTTGGGAAATATTGACATAAATGAAAGTGAAATATGGACATAGAGTTGATTGAGTAAAATGGTGATTATATATGTGTAAATTTTTGGCATGTGAATGAGAAATAGTTCCTTGATGATAATAGGATGAAATAAATATAGAGAAGACAGATTTTAGATTGGCATGCTTAGTGCCATGAAAGGCACAATGTTGGAAAATGATTAAATGAATAGTAACCTACTAGTAAAATGACCAAATGAATTGTAATTTTACGACAAGAGACCAAAAATGTAAACTTTTATGAAATGTCATGTAAAATGGAATTCAATGTAATGATTGACATGAAATATAGTGAAAAGTAGTTATAGATGACATAACTATGTAAGGAATAGTGACTTGGCCCATCAATTGGACATCCACTGAATGGGTTGATCGGTCAATTAGGGAATTAGTAGCTGCTACGTAGATTGGTCCATCTAAGACCACTATTGTTTTTTGAGGTGATCGCAGGTGCAGCCGTCGAGGTTTTGAGGATAAACCATACACTCTCAAGTAGTGGAATGTCCACTTGGGCTGATCCCTACTACCCATTAGCTGTCTATGGATATTAGGAGTGTGATGCCCGTGTTCCGAGGCATCCTGAATAGTGCCATTAGGTCCAAGAAGTGTGCTCGGGGTGCTAGGTCACATGCATGTAAATCGAGGTAGTGACACTAGTCATAAAACTTCAAGGGGCTTTTAAACTAATCAAAAAGGAAAAATTTAAAAATTTAGTAGAACTAATAATTCATTTAGGATTATGAGCTACCCCTCTTAGCAATAAAAATTTTTTGGGTCGGAAATGACTCGGGATGTGCTTGTATAGACACTGAAGCTCAAAAATTCCACTAAGTCCATTGGTGAAAATTTTTTTTAATTCTGAGGTCATTTGCAAATTCTCATAATTTTTTAGGTTAGAACACAAATTGAGGTAGTCTAAAAAAGATACACTATCGATTGAATTCAGTTATAAAAATTTAAGAGCGTGTAGAGCGGATTAAAATATGAATTTTAAAATAAACGGGGTAATTTTTTTGAAGTTTGTGAGAATTTTGGTGAATTTCTAAAGTTATCTAAAAAATTGAGCTATTTTGAGATGGATCGAGTGGCTATGGGTCCCACCCACACACTTGCCAGCTGGCTTAGGACCTTGGACAAGTGACCATGTGTTTTGACAAGTGGATTTCTCCACTTAAACAAAAGTGGACTTTTTCCTCTTTTTCTGCCTAGGTGAACGGTGCCATAGTAAAGGATGGTGGCCATTTCCACCTCCTTCCTTTAGTCCTTTCAAAAATTTCTAGGTTCTTAAATTTATTTTGGTATGTTAGGGAAATTCCAGAAGAAGAATCATAGCCAAAGGAGTCTCTAGCCATTAATTAAAATTCATGGAAATTTACTAGACAAAAGCAATCTAGCAAGGTACCTTAGGTGAGTCTTCTTGCTTTTTCTTGATTTTTTCCTATGATATCTTAGTTAGAAATGGTTGTTTAGGAGGCCTAACATCTAGGAGGATGTGTGTGCATGGTGTTTGAGGGAAATATAGGCAAGCAAAAGCTTGAATAAAGGCTGGAATAGAGGTGTGGGAGCTTTAAGGTGGTGGCAATTTCATCTCCAAGTGAGGGAGGTAAGTGAATTCAAGAATTTGCTTCATGTCATCTGCTTTCAAGGCTA
>CANXYI011925157.1:0-11168 GCA_948208565.1 Hura crepitans | reverse complement strand
ATATATAGGAACAACTTTTTTTTTTTAAAATAAATTGTAGAGAAATTGAAAGAGTCTATTTGTTATCCATTCGTGCCTACATGCTTGTTTCATGTTAATTATATGTTCTGTTCTTCAAAGAGATATGTTTGCTCACGTCAGTGACAGTCTTGTTTCATCTTGCCACTACATACTTTAATACGTGTCACTAGTCCTCTTCTCAAACCCTTGTTTTGTTGTTATGAATTGTCCATTTGTTTAAAGGTTGTCTTCATTATAATCATATGTGTGTGAGGAGTTTCTTGGCATTGGCATAACTAGGGATGTGTGTATCAAAACATATGTATAGTAGTAAGGTCAAGAATTGGCATTTTCCTTGGTATAGTTTAAGGCTTCTCTTAAACTAAACCAATTAGTATATGCTGGTTATCAAAATGAGCTTTTAGGAAATGATCAGAAGCTGGCAGTTAAAAAACAGCTATTTGTTTTATTTAGTAGAATTTTATGCCCTGCAACTTTATATTAACATCTAGAATTTCCAATTTAGTAAATCTTCCTTAGTTGGGAAGTTGATAGATAAATCATGTTATGCTGTCCAAAACCTCTGACTTCTCTTTAGTTGTTTAATTATTCTATCGGGAACGTACTTGCAGGGATCCTTCTCAAGGTTTTAGGTTTTTTCTTTTAATGATCTTGATGCTATTTGTGACTTCCTTGTTGGATGTCCTGTTGCTTGTTGTTTTTAACTTCAGTTTTTTGTTATTTTATGCTTCTAAAATTTTCTATTATTCCATATTTTTCAGGGGAAATTTATGTCTTACTTTATTGCCAACATCTGATTTGCGGCTCTCATTCATTGGGGATGATGGCAACACGGAGAGATTATTCACTGTGAGCAGTAAGGCACGGGTTCCTTGTATTACAGTTGATGAGATCCCAGCAGACAGTTCTGGCCGATCTTTCCATATAAAGCTAGAAGATGGCGGAGATTTTTACTTCTGGTGCTCAGAGAAATCAAAGCTTTTGGGAATTGAATTGCTTGCCAAGGTAGAGATACCATTCTTGATTATTAACTTTGCATTAGCCTATTGTTTGACTGGGCTTGACATGATAAAAAGGACAAAAAAATATTCTCAACCTTGGCTTAACCAGTCATTGAAGCATCGCTCTTGGGCTTTTGAGCCCTGCTTAACACATGTAATAGTTGATGAGGAATGAATTTTTTCAGTATATAATTCTTATGGTTTAGCTGCTAAGAAGATACTGTAAATGAACTAAAATCTGCTGTTTGATCTTTAGTGACTGTACTGTATTCTTACAATTATTGGCTGAAATATGTCTAAGTGGCTAATGAGGTGTATTTCTATAATGATAGATGAAGGACATACTTAAGGGGAGACCATCTATAGCTGAATTAACCGGAATTAGTAGATCACGTCTTGCTTGCTTTGCAACTCACTTGCGCGCTTATCTTGTGGGAATTAGCTCCCAGGAAACCACTGTGGGCTTTCCTGCCTCTTCATCTGGCAACAATGTCGACTTCTCTGATACTACTTCCACATCATTGAAGCCTCGGCGATCTGGATACATTGGCAGTCAGGCTGTGAAAACAAATTCCTCTTATCAGGGAAGCCTGAGTCCAAGATCAAGTCCCTTTAAAGAAGGCCCACCTAGAAGCTTGTCTTCTTTAAGAAATGCTGCCAGCGAAAATTTAAAGCTTTGTGGGGATGTCCATCTCCCGGCAGTTGACAATCTGATGCTTGCATCGTCATGGGAGAATGATGCATCAAGCTCTAATGAATCTGAAAATGAAAAGCTGCCTGACATTAAGAATTGTACTGTCTCGCCATCAGCTCTTCTTGAATCCCTGGGGAAATTGGCTATCCCACCATCGTTAAGTGCTGCATCACATGTAACTTCATGTCCCCCCCCTCTCTCTCCTTACTATTGTTGGTGTCCTCAAGGCGCATCAACAATGCAGTATCCTTCAGCTTCTTCTCAGCTTACTGCCTCATCCATTGAATCCCCATTGCTTCCACCACTTTCTTCATTGTTGTCTGGGACTAGGACCTCCAACCTTTTAACTCCAGTGCCACCTTTGAGCTTGGCTGATGTACCTGCATTGGATTTTCCTGCTTTGCTTCCAGACCCGCTGGTTCGATTGCCAATTGCTAGTTCCCAGCAGATCCCAACTTTCACCCCTTTGATGTGTGATCCGATTGTTCATATTCCAGTAGTTGATGTTTGCTCCTCGGGGCAAGGTTACTTGGTGAGTGCTGGTCCTGCTATTTCGAGCACTATACCACCAATGCATACAAAGCTTGTGAATCCATTGATTCCAGAGACAGAATCCGTGGTGGAGAAGGGTGCAAGAGAGACTCTCCGACTACTCATTAGCAGTTCAACCCAAACAAACCCACAATTGATGGATGTGTTGCCTGCTGTATTGACAAATGCTGACAATAAACATAAACAGGGAATACATGCAGTTGGAAGCCGGGGCCTGTATACCGGATCCAGTGATGTGAATGCTATCGTGAATAGCATGGCTACCATTGGCTGGGTTTCTTTGGCAAAGAGCTCTAGGGGAATTGATGCAAAGGTGCATGATCGTTGTGACAATTTTGGTGGAGTGCCAGACAATGTTGACAATTTGCCTGATGGAGATGGATCGAGTTCAGATTATGAGAAGGCCCAGTTCCCAAATAGGGAAGAAGAGACCAATTGATTCGATGCAGTAATATTTTTGGATTTTGTTTTTGCTCCGTAGATTTTTGCTCATTTGTGGCTTGCCGGAAAATGTAGATATATGTAGGCGTGCAGCCCGCTGGCTTTGGTGAAATGCAAGTAAAGAAAATCATGCCATTTATTTGGGAGTATTTCTATCTTGTTCCGAGTTTCAAATAGTGTACTTTGTAAACGTTTCTGATATGTGTAATTGACGTATTCTCTATGGCGTTTACTTTGGTACCTTCAATCTTACTATAGCATATTTCTATGGTTGAAATGCCAACTCCAATATGGGCCAACAGAACATTGGAGAAGTCCATAATGCTCTGTCCCTGCATGTTGCTTGCGCCAGGAGCAATTGCAGATAAGCAGATCTGTATTTAGAATTTGTTCTTAATTCATTAGCAGAAGCTGAGATTATTTAGTTGAATGGCGCACTCAAACTACTCGGCATCTTTTCGCTAGGCTTCGCCTCCTGATTTATACAGCAAAACCCTATACCATGACGGCCACCAGCTGTTGGCCTATAAAATAAATTCTTAAATCTCTCTTTTTCAGGATTGAGTTCAATCTGATTTCAAAAGTAAATGGTTGTTAAAAGGTATACATATCTGAAAAAGAATACAAGGGTTAGATTTAAGTTTAGTGAATATGTCAATTTATGATTAGTTATTTATTTAATTCATTGAGAACGTTGAGATTTATTTCTCAATCAAATTAATTTTGGTCTAAATCAGTGGTTTTCAATCAAATTAATATTGTTTAGTCTTCAAAATTTGGGGTTAAAATTGGCTAAAAATAAGAAGTGAGACTATCTATATCCCATTATAGTTGCAGATTCTATTGAATTAATTACACATACCAAGTGAGTTAATATATATATATATAAATAAACACACACACACACCCAAACTGGGAATCAGAAAAATAAAGTGGAATGTGATAGTAGCAAAAGGAATATCTAAATAAAATTTGTTGTTTCTTACGTATTTTCTAGTGAAATATGTGATACTATTTTCTAGTATTTGGAATAAAAATTTGTTGTTTTATTCCTTATGTAAATAAAAATAAAAATTCAAGAGGAATATGTGACAGTTTGAAGGGTAATTTTTTTTCTTTTAAAAAAAGAAAAAAAATTGTTAATACAACAAACATGCAGCTAGTGGAAGATTGTACTTGATAGTAAGTGTCAGTATTAACGTATGATATCATAAGATTGAAAATTTAGTGTTAGAATTATTCATGCGGCATTTTATATATTCATCTAAATATTTTTATTGATTTTCGAAACATATTATATATATATTTATTTTTAAATAATGTAGAGTGTGATTTTAACGATTTCACATCAAATTTTAATTTTTTTAATTATTATGATTTAAAAAAAATAAAATTTGAGTTATTTTCATATTATAAACAATATATTTATGACTAACATAGAAGATGAAATTAATCCCATCTCACTCTTAAAAACATTTTTTTATGCAATATTTTTATCCACTATAACAACTATACAATGAGTTATTAAAAAAAAAACAAAAAACAAAGCATAAAATTAACAAATTGAGTTGGTTTTTTTTTATAAAAAAAATTACACCAAATGATTGTAAATAAAAATTTACCCACTAATTTACTCCAAAAATTAGTTTTAGATCAATTTATCCATCATAAAAAGAAAATCACAAGGAGACAAATTACACTATTCTTTTGTTTTATTATTTATTATTATTATTATTTTTGGCTTAGGATCCATTGAAAATACCAATGGAGCCAAAGGAAATAGACAAAAAAAAAAGATATGATTGAAATTTATCCTGAAGGTAAGGTACTTTTCGCACAATATTGAATAAGAAGAAAACAGCATCATTCTTAATCTAAACTTTATGCCTGTGAAACCTTAATTCAACAGTTGATATCAGCACATATCTATCAACTTTTTCCTATTATTTTACTCTATATTTCCTTTCTCTATTTTTAATTCTTTTCAAATCTCCAATTATCAATAATATTGTATCAACTTTTCTCTTGGATAACCCAGTATAAATAAATAATTAAAAATAAGAAAGACCAAAAAAAATATAATTTTATTGATTTCATCTATATATTTTAAGAATTACAATAGATCAGAGACTCGAACTTAATAATAAGATTTTTAATATATATTTTTTTAATTATTCTATGTACAAACTTTTTTCTTTACAATACTAAATATAAATGTAATGAGTTAAAAAGTCGGACCGATTAATTGTGAATTCATCGATCATTACTTTGATATGTCACTATTTAAACTTTTATTATTAATTTGATGGGTCATTCTCTAATTCTCTCTAACACGTATAACTATGCTATAATGACGAATAAGAAAATATTATATATTTAGATCTATATATATAAATTAAATAACGTATTATCTATCGTAATCGATTATCAATTCATTGATGGGAACGGAATAATTATTTATATTAATAAAATAAAAATTAGTAAAATGACTAAAAAATTATATATAAATTGGGGAATGAGTACATATGTTCACCATGGTTACAAGAGGAGAAGTTAAAGTGTCATAATCTACAGCAAAACATAAAATTATGGTTCAAGATTTGGATACACATGGGACCATCATGTCTTGCCAATGGAGAACCGCAGCTTACCATGTGAGCTTTTGGTCCCTTCTTTCTTACAATCTTCAATCTTCAATCTTTTCTATTCTCTATGCATATAAAACTCTATCAACATAAATTTATATATATATATATAAAATATCAAAATTAATTATCCATAACATGCATAATTTCCTTTAAGATAGCGAGTTTAATTTTTTTAATACAAAATAAATTTTCATTAATTAATTAAAAATATATCTGTAAAATATAAATTAAATTATAAAATTTTAAAATATATAGGATGTACAAAGTTAATAAAATTATTATAATGGAAAAAATCCTGTAGGCGATTTGATTTTAAACGAGACCGAGTTTAAAATTTATAATTTTTTTATATTTTTATAAGGAAAAAATATATTGGACTTTAATGCAAAGAATGACCATTAATTATTTTTTTTATATATGAACCATATCTTGTGTACCAATCAATTTTCAAGTAGACAAATTACCATTTCTTTATGTAAATAATATTTTTTTTCCCCATAATTTGCTCACAAAGATTATCAAACACCAAAAAGCACCTTTTTGCATTCATTTGAAAAGAAACTTTAAATTAAAAAAAAAAAGAAAGAAAATTATTGTAAAGCCAATATTTAATTTTCTTTTATTAAATCTATATTCAAATTATAATTATAGATTTTGTAAAGAAAAATCACTATTCCTACTAAATACTAGCATTATTGCCAAACCATGCGTTCACTTTGATAGGCTTCTTTTGCTTTTTCTTTTTCAAACCAACAATTTCATTTTTTTTTTGTTATTATAATGGGCTAAATTATGCATTTGTCCTTCAAATGTAACCAAATATTCAATTTTGTCCCTACAAATTTCGAGTCGATATTATTTTTTAATTTTTTTATATTGGAACAATTTTATTTGATTTTAATTCTATTGAGAGAGAATTAAAGGATAACATTAATTTTAATAAAAAGTTAAAATTGGGTAAGTTTAGTCATTTCGGAAAAATTAAAGGATTAATCTTGAAATTTTTTAGGAGATATTTTAAACCAAAACACATCAAAAGAATTAAAATTGAGTAATGTGATTAATATTTCAAGTAGAGATCTCAAAAGTATTGTAGTGAGATTAATATTATTAAACTAAAATTATTAATAAATTAATTATTGAGATATCAATTAATTTTTAGATAAGTATATATCCCAATTTATTAATTTAATTAATTGTTAATTAAACACAACATACCGTTGGCTTCTATAGTGGACCACATCAACCAACTACAGCTATAAAAAGAACAAAAAATAATCAATTTGGTGGTTTCTTTTAATTGAATTATTAAGCAAAAAGAAGATTTAGCTAATGTCAAAAGGAAAAATAAAAAATAAAAAAGATGCTATTGGAAAAGTTGGACACCAATTGCAAAATTTAATTATATTAATAATTAACAAGATATTTTTAGGCGAGCAAATTAATATAATAAATTAGCAAATTGTTAGCGGTAATTGGTAAATGATGGGTTCCACCATTTATAATTTATACTCTTTCGGCCCATTTTAAATATTTTTTTTTGAGTTTAATATGGGAATTGTGATATCTGCTATCCGTTCTGTATATCGAATTCGAGTAATGAGTGACATGTTTACTTATATTCGAACTATACTATAAGAAAAATTCATACAAATTAAAACTTTTCTTTAATTAATATGTTTTTTTCATATTCAAATTATAAAAATAGTGAATAATAAAAAACACATTTCATGAGATACACTAATGAAATCCCCGTGTCGAAAATTCACCAGCATAACAGATATATCGGGATACTTTTTCAAATAGTAACCAATTAAAAAGCAATTTTATAATATCATATAACTCATCTTAACTCAAATCGGATCCATTTGACCCTTTATCATTAACACAATACAACACAGAGCATGCATAAAAAACATCAATTATGCAAAACATGCAATCATTTAAAAACCTTTAAAAGAAAGTTTAATTCTTGTATTAATAAGAGATTATAGAACATAATTACAAACTACAGATTAGGTCTAATCTCTCATTTTTCACAAAAGTGTTATCTAATTGTATACATCACAAAAAGTACACAAAAAAATATTCAAAAAACCCAAATTGGATAGCTTTTCAATCTCATGTGAATCTGAGACTTTGGCTCTAATCTGTTGCCATTTTACCTACACACCGCAAATAACAAGATGTGCTAAGCTTTCGCTTAATGATGTATTCACCTTAGTGTATGATTATTGCATACAAATGCAACATTATCCATGCATATGAAAAATCCATCAAGTGTATGGCATAAGTAAACATATGTGCAAGTCTACCAATATGACATGGTTATATCTCAAAATGAACTCATATCATCATAATGTTATCCATTAAATACGTAACATCACATAATTAAGCCACAATTACATTTTTATCTACAACCATACAAATTAACAATCATGTACTGCATAATTATACTAAACCATGGTATTATCATCTCAAGTCTTATTTAACAATTATCACAAATTTAATTAATATCACGGCTTAATACATGCCCATACCTAAGAAACAACTATCCATACATCGGATAGTGGAACATGGCTCGAAGCCACAATTGATCTGTAGATCATTCACAAAATCCAAAGGTATTATCAAATTTTAGAATCCAAGGCACAGGACCTGTAGTCCAAAACTTGAACCGAAATATCATATATAAACCTAAAACCCATAACAGAAGATTCGAAATTCAAAATCATATCTCGAGGTTAATCATTGCCCGCAGACTAAAATTACATCTAAAGATACCCTAGTAGATACTATCATTCTCTAGTTGACCGGTCAACTAATCCAATTTAGATTGTTTAATCGTATGGAGCATTATTAAACTCATTAATTCCATTGTTTTAAATTAATATCTTCTTTAACACATTTTTATCCTTTTTTGCAAGTGAACACCCTCATGTTCAATATATTAACATATTATGGCCTTTAGCCTTATAATCATGATCATTATATTCTTGAACATAATTAACATTAACATTTTATAAAGCACAGTTGTCTCATGCTCATTACATAAATTTCGGGTTCATTACTTTAACAACATACATAACCATAAACCTCATTTAACCGTTGAAGTTTATCACTTCATAAGCAAAATTCATAATGTCATTTATATCCATAATTTATAAAGAAATCAACTATCCCATAACCACAATACATTTCAAACCATCATATCAAACATAATCCAAAATTCACTCATGTCGACATAATCATGTCTTAAAATTCTTATTATTCATTAAACTTATAATAAGCTTATAATCAAACTCATATACAACCATACTTATACTTGCATCAAGAGACACATTTTTGGCCTGTCATCACATACATACTTATTTTAAATTTCATACTTGATCCCTATCACTTCTAGCGCACAATCCCATCCATAATACATAGACATCGCCATAATCAAGTAAAACAAGTCTTTTCTTTTATATCACATAAGCTATATACACACATATATTCCACTTGAGGCATTCGGCCTCTACACATACACATTTACACATCCATTACACTCTTAAACACACAAAACCCCACCTACACATCATGCCATACATATTTTCATCCATCATTTACATTTATTATTTAGCATTAAATGTTCCATAATACATAATTCACCGTAAATGCTTATACAAATAGTTTAATCACATATTAAGGTGAATACACACACTAAAATAGGTCGTAATATGATTCCGAGGCTCATTTATACCTTCTCCTTTCCTTTAAATGCCCAGGTTGTGTTTTCGTTTACAAATTCAAATAAGCTCAACTTAAAAAATTTTACAATAAATCAAGTATACATCCAAAAATTAAAACAAGCCTAGAAACACTCTTGGGCACCTATAGAACCTAAAAAAAATGTCAAGTTTGCGAAAATACTCACCCGATCGAAAGTTGGTTACTATTCATCAAAATACAAAAACTACAAAATCTCTTGTTTTCCTTTGAATTTCAAGCTACAATCATGCACTAGGGGTTATGGAGAGTGGCCTTAATATCTTGGATCATAAATTAATGGGGGATTTTGAAAGAAGAAAAATAAATCAAAGGGAGAGGGACCAGAAAGTAGTTGGCCTTTAAAGAAGAAAAGAGGGGGAGAGGGCTGATAGGAATAATAATTCTAACCCCAAAACACCACATTTTATATCTTTCAAGAGAATGGCTAGGATTAAGTTACTTAACGATCAAATGTCTAAAATTATTTCCCATGAAAAAAGTCTTCAAAAATTCTTTTTCCACCAAATAACCCTCAATTTTCACCCCTTAAAAGTCCAATAATATTTTGAAATATTATTTTTGAATTCTACAAAAATCCACATTCAAGAAGCTTGAAAATACGATAAAAATGTAATTAATAAACTTAGCCCAATTTAGGTAAAATACTTCCCGATATTTTTCGATTCTAGTGTCATTGACCTATTTAGAATTTTTAAGTATAATGTTGTATCGATCCTGGAATTTTTTTGAGCAAAAATTAAATATTTTACGGTTAAGCTAAAATTAGGTCTCTATTCACATTACACTACCATAAAATCTTCTTTTGCGTTTTTAACTATTCAAATGACTTTAGATTGCTTTCAAACTTTGCTCAAAATTATTTTATTATTAATATTTCAAGTTAGTCTAATTAATGTGACTCGAATTTTGAAAATTACTATTTATCTCAAGAAGTACTATTCACGAAAGTCGAAATTTTCGGATCGTTATAAAAATTAAAAAAATTAAAAAGTCTTAATTTTATAAAAATATATTAGCAATTGACTAAATTGCCATTTTGTAATTCCAAATATTATATTTAATTTTCTTCAATATCAATATTATATTAAATACATAAAATATATAATAAATATGGATAAACTTATAAATTTCTTATTAAATATTCTCTTAAATTTTAAAATAAATGCTTAAAGTGTAACAAAAAAATCCTTAACTAGAACACTTAACATAAAACAGTGGAAATAATTATTAATTAACATAAAATGGTGGGAATAATTATTAAAACTCATTTTACCATTTAATTTATAATTATGGTATTGTCCAGAGTTATCCTTAAATACTTAAATTATACAAATCCTTTAATTTTTTTTTATCATTATAAAAAATTCTTAATTATTTATTTAATATGTCATATGTTGCCGTATTAATCATTAAATCTATATTTTTTAAAATTTAATTATTTATAATTAATAGTTAAATTTTAACGAATGTAAATTAATGATGAATATTGTAATCTAAACATAACTAATCATTACTCTAATTATATATGGTGACGTTTAGAAATCTATTAAATATTTTTTTTATAATTTCCTTTAAAAGAGGAAGAAAAAGAAATTATAGGTGGAATATTAAAATAATTTATTAATAGTTGCAATTGCAAGTTGTATATTAAATATTAAAAGGGTGGGTTTCCAATTACTATATAAGTTTATGTTTTTTTTTTTTTTAAAGTGTAGTTATTCAAAATTGAAATTATGCCATTTTGAAAGAATTTTTTTTTTATGAAGACAGTAATTCAACAGTTAGAATATAGTTCTCGTACAAGAATAATAATCGAGATTCATTTTAAAAATTCAATCGCATTATAATTCTAGAATTCTTAATTATCACATTCCAGGTTCTTCTTTTTCATTTTTTTTTCGATTTTATTATATTCTAGATTCCATCATTATAAATAAAAAAGCCAAATGATAATATTGATTTTTTTTTTAATTTTGTTCTTCTTACTTATATTTCTTTTATATTCTCTCTTTTTCATCTTTTATTTCTTTACTTTCA
>CANXYI011925133.1:0-10197 GCA_948208565.1 Hura crepitans | reverse complement strand
TGTTGTGTTTATTATTTCATTTGATTTCCAATAATTACAGAATTTATTTATACATATGATATATTTTAAGGGGTAAAAATCATTTGCACATGAATGAGATTCATAAGCTTGCTTGATTGCGAAGATTGTCATAATTTTGAATCGCGTAATGGTCATTTTTGTCAATTGAGTTTGCCATAGGTTGAACGACCTAAGGGGAAATTTTTATTTGATAAAATTGATTATTATAGGTCTAAAAAAGTGCCAATTTCTTTTGGAATTGATCCAAAAATTTTTGGGTCAATTTCACGATCCAAGTTGCAATCGGCTTTATGATTCACTTTGGATTCGATTCTTAGTGATCTACCATTTATAGATTTTTTATTAAAATTAAAATTCAATATGATTGATTTTTATTTTTTGGAAATATATCATAAATATCATCTTTAAATTAATTAAATTTAATCAAATGTTATAAATTCAATTAAATTTTGAATATGGGATGATATTGACAAGTATAATCGATTGCGTAGAAATGTGATTTGTAGTCTATTTTGGATTCTAATCCTAAATTGATTTAAATTTGTAATTAGATTATAACTTTAAATTGATTATATGGATTAGGTTTCATTCTGACCTAATATGGATAAATGTTATCAAAATGGATTAGAATAAATTCTACTATGCCATTCGAAATTCCTCTTACAAAAGAATGCGATTCTATTTGTTTGTGCTTAAAGTGTTTTGATTGCTTTAGAATTCTAATGAGATTAGAACTTTATAAAATGGAGAGATATATTTTAATATGATTAAATAATTAAATTTCAAGATTATTGTGATTAATTCTCCACTAAATAAGCATAAAAAACTCATTAGGTCAAGAATGGATGAACTAAACTAGTGTATAAGTGTTATAATTCTCATAATCAACCATAATCAAATTTTCAAAGTTTAATACATATGATGTATTAGAAATGCATGCTAAGGGTGTATGCTTAGCATGATAACTAGTTATGGACAAATGACTAACATGATTGATCAGTATTGCATGAATTTTTCTTTGGTTAAATTTGGCTTGTGTGTCTTAACCTTTTCTCTCATTTCTATTGTATTTCTCTTCTCATATAATTCCCCTATATGTGATGTGAGGCCTTCTAAATAATTTCATTATGTAAGTATGTTATATAGGATTAGAATAGGAAGAAGAATGCAATGAGAAAATAGAGAAGAAGGCACTCCAAGGAGGACCAAGAAGAGATAGTTAAAAATGTTTTAATTATTTCTTATTGGTTTTGTAAGTCATACATATTACCTAAAGTCTAGCCCAAATTGGTTTCCTTTAGCTTAAGGAAATCAATATAGTAAAAGTCCATAATTAGATCATATATTTAATGTGAATAAATAACATGTGTATGATTTAATGAGATTAAATATACATACGCATGCCAAAGCCTGCAAAATCCCTTTTACATGAGTATAGCAAAGTATGCAACCTTGATGAGACTTAAATGGAAAAAATCCTTCAAATAATACTATGACTTGCAAGCCTTCTATTAAAATAGCTTTACCTAAAGTTCTTCTTAGTATTGGGTTATTGGGCTAACCCAAGCCCTTACTACATCGAATATATTATGACTATATTAATAAGTTTGTCCTCGACAGTCTATCAGTTTGTTAAGCTGAATCAAGGCTAATGATTCTAGAGGTAAGATTGAGAAAATGTGTATAAGATACACATGCATTAAGAGTTAGTGACCCAATAATCAGTAGTTGCATGCAAATGCAATTAGTATGAGATGCCTACCATTTTTATTATGGGCTAGGCTTGTTGGCCTAACCCAAGCTTCAACCTTAATGAGAAATGGGTACTATCTCACTAAGAAAACCACTGGATTTTCTTGAATCAATAGGGAGGGATGTTGGTTTGGAATAAAATAGTGGGAGGAAAGATGGATTTTATAAATGGCCTTATAAAATGCATACATGTATATGATCATGCACTAACATGTTTCTTAATCTTTATATATAGGTATACATATTACATCATAAGCTAATCTAACCTGAAGCTATGCACTATTCTTAACTCCAACAAGTTGACTAGGCCTAACTTCATAGACTGGCTTTGAAATCTAAGAATTATTCTTAGAAATGAGAAAATAGGCTATGTGTTGGAAAAGCTTATCCCACCTATCTCTAATGATAATGCTTTAAGTTGATACTCAATCAACTTATTTAAAGCATGTTAAGGACTCAAATCTAGCAATGTGTATTATGTTGGCATCCATGTCCTCAAAGCTTTAAAAGCAATATAAGCATATGGATGCTTAAACTATTTTGTTCCACTCAAGGAGTTGTTTGAGAAGCAAAGTAAAACTAAGAGATATGAGATATTTAAGGCTTTATTTAGCTACAAATGGTGGAAGGGACTTCAATTGTTCAACACAGGCTAAAGATGAAAGGTGTATATTGAAAGGCTCACTTATTTAGGCTTTATCATGGATTATAAGCTAAGTGTGGACTTAGTTATGCAATTGTTACCTAATAGTTTTGCACAATTTGTACTTAATTATCAATGAATAAACTCCAAACAATGATCCTTGAGCTAGTGAACAAGTTCAAGAATACTAAGGATGTCATTAAAAAGAATTCCAAAGTAGTGATAGTTGTCGATTCTTCTACTTCTAAAAGAAAAAAAGGGGAAGAAGAAGAAGAAAAAGAAAAGATACAGCCAAGGCCCAAAATGGGGTAAAAAAAGGCAAAGGCAAATAGCTTGCAACTTATGCCAAAGATATAAGCCTTGAAGCAACTTACTTCCACTTACAATAAGATCGATTATTAGAAGCAAAATTGTAAGGCTTACCTTAAGTCTCACAAGAAGAAGAAGCATGGCAAAGCCTCTACTTCAAGTTTTAATGTTATTGAGATTAATACTAGTGTTGCTGTTGATAATGACACATGGGTATTAGATATCCATTATGGTTCTCACTTGGTTTCTGATTTATAGGGACTAAAAAGTAGTAGGAGGTTAAACAAGAGTGATATGGACCTACATGTGGCAAATAGAGCAAAAGTTGATGCATTAGCTATAGGAACATATTACTTAGATTTGCCCTTAGATCTTGTATTAAAACTTAATAAATATTATTATGTTCCTTCTTTGAACAATAATATTATTTCTTTATCTTGTCTTATTGAACAAGGTTTTGATATTTCCATTAATAAGAGCAAGGGTTGCTCAATTTATAAGAATAATGTTTTATATTGTTCTACATCTATTATTAATGGAGTTTATATTCTTGAAAATTAAAAGGAAATCTATAATATTAATACCAATAGACAAAAGGTGGATAACTTGAAACCATCTTCCTTATGGCACTGTCGACTTAGCCATATAAATGAGAAATGTATGACTAAGTTACACAAGTCTAGTGACTTAAGTTCATTTTGTTATGAATCAATTAAAACATGCGAATCTTATTTGTTGGGCAAGATGACAAGGACACCTTTTAATGGAAAAAGTGAACATACTAGTGGTCTGGTAGACCTAATACATACAGATGTATCTGGCACAATGCCACACGTGTAAGAGGTGTCACACTTAGACTTTTAGTCCAATTTACACAAAGAAAGAAAAATGGGGAATGAAATAGACATATACATTGAGTAGAGTCAGTTGGTGTAACAACTGAGTGAAAATTAACTAAAAGGCAAAATGAAAAATACATGAGAAAATGAGGGGTAAAATGGGAAATGCATATTTAGAGGCCCAAAGATAATTGGAACATGTGTAAAAGGGTGAGAAATATGAATAAGGCCCCTGAGGAACATGAAAATGTGAAAAGAATGAGGTTCGAGAGATAATCTCAATGAATAGTGACACCTGGGTCATTAATAGTGTATCCTAGGCCCAAATGGAGTTGACCTGACCAAAAGGTAGTATAAATTATTTGATGAATTATGGTATAATTTGAGAACCAAATAAGGTCACATAGGAGGTTAAAAATTAAAAATAAAATCTAAACTACGATCCAAAAATAATACTAACCCATTCTAAGTTAAACCAAAAATTTATAAAATGAGCTTAAAAAAATCAAAAACCTGAACACCTTGATGCACAAAATTCTAATAAACCCAAAAATTATAGAGTTAGAATTTTCTGAACAAGGGAACTATTAAAAGTAAACTAGTCAAATTAAGTGGAGAAAATGGCAAATTAATTACATAAACATGACATAATATTTTTGTAAGATGTAAGTATAGACATTAGATGTAAAAGTGCATATAGGATCTTGGCCATCCAAATTAAGTTAAAATAAATAAATATAAAGAAATTTAAAGACACTTAGATTACATGGCATTCATCTATATGTAATCCCTTAAATCCTAATTATTAATACTTTTGTATAAATAGTGTTTTAATGTAAAATAATGGAGAGAAATCAGCTATCTCTTTCCCCCATGATAGAAGAAATATTCAATTCCTATTTACCTCTCAAATTTCTTTTGTTAACTCCCTATTTTACCTCAAAATAATATATTTAAATGAAAGCCCTCATCAACCTGTTTTATTAGCCTTTCAAAGTTATTTTAGAAGAGAAGGATTTAGAGGAAGAAAGGAGATGGAAATCAAGTGTTAAAGGTCATTTGGAACTTGGTAATTTAGTCTCCTATCTGTGTAATTTGTTTAATCAATTAAAGGGTAATAGTGATTATTTATGGAATTTATTAAAGGTATGTGATTAATATTATTTCTAATGGAATTTACATGAGGAGTTGATTATGAAAGATGAAAATTTTGAAGAGTTAAAGATGAATAAATGAAATTAGAGGAAATTAAGGAGTAATTAGATGGATTTAGTGGAGAAAAGCTTGCAAAAGAGGCAAGTGTATTCTACCTCTATGAATTTTGCTTAATCAAGTTTTTTTCTTTATGTATTAACTAGTAAAATTCAGGTGACTGATTAGAGCTTAAGTTCGACCTACATATGATGTTCTAAGACTAGAAAATTATGAAAAGAAAATACTATCTTTAAATTCTACCTTAGGCCAAAACATGTACATGGTTAAATGGTAAAAAAATTATGGCATTTGAATAGTATTGTGTTATTTAGCATAATAATAATATTAATAGTGAGATGATTAATTACTATTAAAGAAGAGGTTAAATATACATATGTAAATGTAACATGAAATATGAATTTATATGTTGATAATGTTAAAAGATATACATTAGAATGACAAAAGTAGAAATAGAGTGACATATGCATTTTAAGACATAATATGAAACTATGTTAAAGAATCTAAAAGCTTATATAAGAGTGATAAGGTGAACAAAAATTTTAGAAGATTTATTTGAAGTCAAGTATGTGAAATGGGTGTATGCATAATTTAAAAACTAAGAAAGTAAAGCTTTTGGCCCATAAAAGTACATGGAAATAAGTATATGACTAGTTAAGAAAGGTATATAAGATATAAAGAGTGTATATGTATCAATTGAAGTAGAAATTTGATTATATGAAAAATAAAGATATGTAAATATGTGAATAAATTTTGTGATTTTGATTAAAAGAGAATTAAATAAAAATAAAATAAAATAATTAGATAAGTAATTCCAAGAGCACGATGAATTGTATAAAGTTATTTAATAAGATTAAAGTAGAATTAATTAAATTGGAAATATTTTATGTTGATTAAGTGGAAAAAAATTTATTAATATATATATTCTCATGTATACATGATATCATAAACTATAATTTAAAATGTAGATTAAAGGAAATAATATGAATATATAAGAACGATAATAAATTTAAATAAATGGAATTATAAGAATAAATACTTGAGAATTAATGACATAAAAAGAAATGCTTCAAGAGGCATAATTGGAAAGTTAAGTGACTACAAGAACATATAAATGATAAAAGAAAAAAAGAAATAGGATACATATATAATTAAAGAAATATGATTATAATTTAAAGAGAAGCCATATGATAAAGGACAAGAAATCAATTGAGAAAATATTAATACATAGAATAAGAAAACTCATTTAAATAATTTATTACTACGTAAATATATGATTAGAAAATCATTAAACCTCAATATGTAAAATAAATGTTGATTTTATAAATGGATAAGAACATGTGTGATAAACTACAAATATAATTGAGAATATAAGTTAAGAATTCATATAAAAGAAATAAAGAAAATTGAACAATAAGAAATAAATAATAATTTATAACTATAAATTAAGAGGAAATAAATAAGTGAACACATGTAAATAAATAGTTAAATAGAATTCATAAAAAATATATAAAAAGAATATATAAAGATACATGTACATAAGAATGAATGAGTAACACATGACATGAATAGTAACACTTGCATATAATGACATATAATAAATGAATAAAAATGTATATAAGAAATGAATTAAGGAAATATATGTGTGGAAGAATACACTGAGAAAATGACAGACTATATGTTAATAAAAGATATTAAAATGTATATGTAAATATGCACATGAAAGAAAAACAAATATGATTACATGTATGTACAAAATAAAAGTATATGTTGTGACAAGAATAATAACATTTGTCAATAGTAACATATGATAAATGAACAAAAGTGCTTATAAGAAGTGTTTCAAAGGAATAATTAAATAAATAGACGTAACAAAAATATAATTGATTATGTATAAGTATAAAGTATCAAACTATAAAGGTACATGTGTGCATGAAAGAAAAGGATGAATTTGGTCAATTTAATTATTAGTATGCCCTAATAACCTAGACAATTTCAGTTTAGGATAGGTTGACTGATCAATTAGAGAGCACTTGATCACCTGGTTATTTGGAGAGCTTCTCTTACACTTGTCTATTTAGGGCCCCACACATGGTACTTAAGGAGGTATTCCCTACATTTTTTCACTTGTCATGTGGGCACTCTAGTGCCACACTTTTTCATCTATTACTTAGGCACTTCGATGCTGCACTTCATACATGTCCCGTTATCCTGACATGGATAATTGTATTGGGTATCAAGGGCCACATGTGACATATGTAAAATGAAACATAAAATGATTTAAAAAAAATAAAAAGTAGAATTTATACAAATAGAATAGATACAAGAAAGAATACAATATTATAAATTTTGAATAGATGTACTATATAAAATAGAAACTGTCATAAAATGAATAAGTATGCTAACACAAGATATCGCTATGATGATAATAAGAAGAAATAATAAATCTGAACATTGAATGAAAATATAAATGTTAGATTACATGTTTTAAATTCAAAATGAATAAAGTTATACTGATAATAAAAAATAAATTTAATTAATAATTATTTATACATGCTTATATGAATAAGGAGAAGAGATAAGAGTTATAGTCACCTAAATACAACATAAGTAAATTCACATGGAGTATCACATTAGGAATATTTATAGAAGAATTTATCTATCAAACAAGGTTGTAAATAGAAATAATTGCAATAAGGGGATTGCAAAGGAGTATACAAGAGGTAGATAAATAATTATCTATAAGATTTAAATATTTAATTTTTAACATATGTAAATGATATTCAAATGCATTATTAAGGTATATGTATAAGTAAAAGATGCAACAATTAGAGAAAAGTCTATATATGGAAATGTTGAACAAGTATGTGAGCAATATTCAAGATGCTAACATGAGATAAATGCATAGGAAACAGTAGAATTAAATAGAAAACTTAGTGTAAAACAAAAGAATAAATTGTAAGTATAGGTATTTACAATTGTATAAGGTAGAAGTAACATAGTTTTTATATGAGTAAACTAATGAGATGTTTCATTGAATAAGTAAAAAGATACAAGAACCACGAACAGGATATAAGTAAAAGTAGATGAATAGAAGATATAAGCAACCAACAAGATTTATCATAAGACATAAACATTGATCATATGTATGAATTAGAGATTAATAAATAAGTTAGATACGAAAATCTATTAAGTTAATGAAATTTATTGTAAAGAATGCATAAGCATAATTCATAGTTTTAGAATACACCACTGAGCAAACTTTGCTAGGCACATTGACTTTTTTGCTAATGCATAGGTTTTAGATCAAGCTAGACGAAATAACGAATCAATTCCCGACCACACTAGGAGTTCACATGATAGATGCATAGGTATAAAAATCTACCACGAGCATCTTTGTATTATAAAGCATCCTTATATTTCTAATGTGTACATGTTATTTAAAGCGTAGATGTTTAGAGATAGGTTTAGATTATTTATGTATAGATAAAAATTTTTATATGAAAGTTGTATCATATAATAGTTTAATTGTTATTTACATGATCACAAATTGTATATGATAAATGATATTAATGATATAAGTATGTGCGATATATGTCAACTACATCTAAATTAATATGTGAACATTAGATAATGATAAATGAATAGTAACCAAATGAGTAATGTAGCATCCTATACCCAGACTAGTAACTCGGTTAGGTATATAGGTTTTACAAGAGGAGGGTTTTTCTACTTCATTACCTTTATTGATGATTATTCTTAATATGGGTATATGTACTTGAAGAAGTACAAATCTAAAGCCTTTAAAAGGTTTAAAGAATTAAAAAATGAAATTGAGAAATAGCTTGAAAAAAGTATTAAAACACTTCAATTCGACCGAGGTAGAGAATACTTAAGTTAAAAATTTTAAAGTTATCTAAGAGATAATGGGATAGCATCTCATGGGACTCCTCCGTATACACCATAGGATAATAGTGTATCTGAAAGGAGAAATCGAACCCTATTAGATATGGTTCAATCTATGATGAGCTTTGCAACTCTACCTAAGTCATTTTAAGGTTATGCACTAGAAACTACTATTTATATTCTAAATAGAATTCTATCTAAGTCAGATGAGGTTACACAATATGAGATGTGGTATAACAAGAAACTAATTCTTTCACACTTAAAAGTATAAGGTTACACTTCTTATATGAAAAGAATTATATTAGATAAGCTTGATGCTAAGTCTAATAGGTGCTTATTTGTGGGATGTCCAAAGGAGTCTTTTAGATATTATTTTTATAACACTTTGGAACAAAAGGTGTTTATTTCAAAGCATGCTATCTTCCTAAAGAGAGTTTCTCTTAAAAGAAGGTAGTGAGAGTAGAATTGAGCTTGATGAGGTTCGAGATCCACAAATAAAGGCAAATCAACTGACTAATCCCAAGCCTATTACACATGATGATGATGTAACAGCAAAACCTATGGCAACACAAGCTCCTAGATGTTCTACTAGAGTTTGTACTACTCCTAAAAGATATGGATTTCTTATAGATGAGAACAATAATGTAACTATAGTAAAAAAGGATGAGCCTTTAAGCTATGAGGAGATTCTAAAGAGTTTAAAATTAGAATTATGGCTAAAAGTCATGCAATCTAAAATGGATTCCATGTATGACAACCAACAGTGGACTTTGGTTGTTGCACCTGAAGGGATAAAACCTATTAGGCATAAACGGATCTTCAAAAAAAAGACCAACATAGAATGTAACATAGTTAACTACAAAGCAAGGTTGGTTGCAAAAAGGTTATCATCAAAGACAAGGAATTAACTCTGATGAAACTATTTCACTAGTAGCCATGCTTAACTTTATTAGAATTTTACTTGCTATTACCACTCATGGATGTGAAGACAACTTTCCTTAATGAAAATTTATCAGAGAAGGTGTATATGACACAACTTGAGGGATTCATATCCACGGATAATAGCAAGGTATACAAGCTTTAAAAGTCTATTTATGGATTGATACAAGGATCTAAGAACTAGAACATGCAATTTGGTGAGACAAACAAAGAGTTTAGTTTCTCACAAAATCTAGATGAACCTTATGTGTGACGCCCCTCCTCTCATTAACCAAAGTTACCAGATGAAGGAGTGTCACATTATATGCCTTAGGCACCAAATACACTATATGATCTCATTTTCATATGCATAATAACCTATATAATCATCACATTCTTAAGCACATAAACTCATCACATGCTTAACATTTCCACATATGCCTTAACTTAAAACATTTGTAAGTTAAAATTGAGGAAAACTTATAAACTGATCAAAACATTATTATGTTAAAGTTTACAAAAGTAAAATCTAAATATAAATTTATTTACAAAATTCTTTAAACAACATAAACATGAAATGTAAATAGTGTGCTAATG